>JAUZST010011989.1:0-11654 GCA_034779995.1 Parotocinclus haroldoi
TATGATGAACAAGACGGGAGGTAAAGGGCAATGTTGCCTAATTCAAATTCAGTGTTTAATCATGATTAATCTTGGATTTGGATCATGAGGGATATACAAAAAGCTCTTTGTGTCCTTATATAACAATTTAACTACATTTATATTTATATTTAAATGGTTAGTTGAAGCTTGGCTAGTGTAGTCCCCTTGCGTCACTTCCGTTCGCTTGTTCGCGCCGTAGTTGTCCATTTTCGGCTTTTTCCGTCAGCGTTAAATCCCCAAGTTCGACAATTCCCGTCAGACGTTACGCAAAGCGCTTCGGTCATTCCCGTCAGCGTTAAGTCCCCGCCCCCTGCCATTTCCGTCAGCCGGTTAGCCACTTCGGTTTTTTCCGGCGAAGTTAAAGCCCTCAGCCTCGGCAATTTCCGTCGACATTTAAACTTCGCCCTCGGATGAGCACAGTAGAGGAAAGATGGCGGCTGCCCCGCTATACTGTGTGTGCCAGCAGCCTTACGATCTGAACCGGTTTATGATCGAATGTGACATTTGTAAGGACTGGTTTCATGGCAGGTATGGACCTTTATACATCCCGAGCCAACTGCGGGCTGGCTGGGAGAAAACGAGCTTTATTTTAAATTTAAACTAAAATATGCTCGAACACAACGGCTAGCTGGATAGCTAAGGGACCATAACAACAGCTAGGCTAGCTTACTAATGTGACAAGAGAGACCGGAATTGAGAGAAATAAACACAGGAGTGTAAAATTAATCCCTGTCATGTTAACCCCGGTTGTAACGCGGACATGTGAACCCGGTGAGAGCTGGTAATTAGTAGTAGTCATGAGGTTAATTGGCTCTTAAACAGACTAATGAGCTCCGCTAATGACCGCGACCGATCAGTTTTCAGATACAGAATGTGAAATCCAGACTCTCTGCAGGCCTGAACAACCATACATAAACAAAGTTTAAAGCTTATAGAGCACGTGCAGCGTCATGCACACACTGCAGCGGTAACGAGTTTAGCGTTTGGTTTGGGTTTTGCTTCTCTTTGCAGTTTAGATCATGAGGCGAGCTTCGTGTTTAGTTCAGCTGCAGGGGTGTGTGTGTGTGTGTGTGTGTGTGTGTGTGTGTGTGTGTGTGTGTGTGTGTGTGTGTGTGTGTGTTTGGTGGGGGGTGTGGGGTGGTTGACATGCAGTTATGCTAACAGGCTTGACATAAAAGTCTATCTGGTCTATACAAAGAGTTCTAGAAAAGCTTTCCTACAAAATGAAACGATATGCTTGAGTGATTATTCTGTGTCCGTTCACGCGGCAGATTAAAATCAACAGCAACAAATGTTTGGTTTACACCACATCATTTCAGATTCATTTGACTTTGCTCAGATCGTTTATTAGAGACAGGAAGGAATGAGGGTGCGTTTGAACCGTGCAGTTCTGGATTGGGCTATAACAAATGGCAAATGTTAATTAGATTTTAATTTGGTCTTCATCTGCATGGGATGCTGCCCTGCATGAATAATGGCCTGAGAATGGGAAGCTCAAGTGCTGCCGTGTTCCTTTATAAGGAAACAAAAACGGCCTCAGCAGACAGTAAAAGAAAAGTGAACATAAGGAAGACATCTGTGTGGCATGTTCTGTTGTGGACAGTACATTTGCAAATGAGCATTGATTTCTTTATCTAGCACATTATTCCTCTTGGGTTTATGCATCATCTACTGAAAATAAGAGGGTAGCATTGTGGCGCAAACAGTCAGCATCAGCTCTGGAGGTCTCCTTTTCAGGTTAATTTGGCTCTCTAAATTTGCCCAGTATGAATGTGTTTGACTTGTAGCTATGCAACCTTGCTATGGTCGTGAACAGCCATTGATGCTGTGGTAAATACATAAATAAATAAATAAACCAACATCTGAAAATAGGCACGTTTTTTGTCATTGTGGCTGTGTTTTTTTGTGTAACTGTGTGTCTCAGTGCGTGTTCTTTTAACATAGAACTCAAACCTGACTTTACAGACACAATACGACTCCTGGAAGTTTATCTATTTAAAATCTTCCCCAAAAATGGTATATATTACCTATTTTGTAATGGAAAAGGCTGATCTACAGAGATTTGGGATGACAAAAGTGACATCATGTGGCACTAAATTAAATACTACACCCAGTGCTGGGTGGATAAAGGAGTGTGCCCAAATGAAGAACTCCAATATTGAATAATATTAGTAATAGAAATCAGTCATTTGCAATATGCAATACATAGCAATGTATGGCAACGAAAGATAAGTTAGGTTAGGTTTGCTGGTAAAGTTTCTTGACCTTAATTCAAAAATCTAACCTGACAGCTCTTTTTTTCCCAAGCACAGCCCAATAAAAATAGTACCTGTTATGCTGACATTGCTAAACCAGGGTATTATTCATTGTCTATTACGTTCACAGTAAAACTCAGCAATGTATATTGAGTGTATTGTTAATTCCTGAATGATGTTGGTTGGTTTGAAGTGGCCAAATGGCAATGGATATTACTGGCTCATGTGGAGGCTGTTCTTACTCACAAATTCATTTATCATTTCCAATTAGCATTTGATTTGAGACATTCCTGCTCTACATAAAGACCAAAACAACACATTAAAGCACACAGAGTGTAGTCTACAAATTTAAAACAAAATGTGTGATTTGAGTCATTTCCATTGTTCCGAGGCACATCTCACACCCCACACAGTACAACCACCACACATGCTCAGTTGGTCAGTTGGTGTGGGACAGGGGTGTTTAGTATTCAGATCATGGGTATCCCATATACATTTTGAATAACCATGTGTGCATGAGTCTTCCCTCTGTGGCAGTTGGGCCCCTTTGACACCTGACCTATCTTTGTATTGTTGTAATATTCACCATCACCACCATAATAATCATAATTAGGGACTTTCTTTGCCTCAAGCATATCCAAAACTCCATGTCAGCAGATTAAGGCTGACGAGAAAATCTTGTTCACAGTAAGGAGGTTCAGGACCCCTTCTCATGATGTCTGGTTCCAGCTAAGTATGGTTAGCACAAGAGGGAAGCAGGAACCAGAGGCCCAGCCCCTAGAATCTGAGGCGCTCTAAAAATTGGAAACAAACTGGCGAGGCAAAAACCGAGAGGTGGATACAGATGGAAATGCACTCGTGCTGCCACAGAACAGAAGCAGGAAATATAAGACACGAACATGACCAGGGCAAAACTTACATAGATAACTCAGTGTTAGGCTTTGCTGGGGAAAGTAAATTCAACGGAGACTTTAAGAAACCTTTAACAGTTCATCCTTTAAAAGTCCACCATGAACCACGAAATAATAAGCAAAGGAAGAATTATTTAGCAACCAGAGAAGCATGGAAAAACCAATCCAGAATGAAAAGGGATGCCTCTGTGTGTGTGTGTGTGTGTGTGGGTAAGAGTAAGGACAGTCCAGTCCATTTGACTTTCCACAGAGCACTATAGAAAACGCCCACTAAGCCAACCACAGGAACCCCTGGCACTCAGCAAGCTTGCGGTATGGACATGGGGAGAGAGTTCTATGATGGGGAATAGCGAATCACTGGCTGGTGGAACTACCTGGCATGGACCCAAACTGTCAGTTACCTGACAGTGCATGGCAGATCACTGGCTGGTGGAATCCTTGCATAATGGAACGTGATAATTCCAGAGAATCAGGATGACAACAGAGGGACATGGGGACAGTAATAATAACAGGGACAATCACAATATGCAACACAGAAATGCTTCCCAGAGCAATACAAAAAAAGTGGTTTAATGCAACACACTGGTTCTTACATCTCTGTTTTTGAGGCAGTCTTTATGTTTAAGCTGTGTTTCAAGTTGGCAAGGCGACTTACCATTGGGTTTCATCTCAACCTTTAGGGTGTTGGTCTGATAAATATTATTTGCCTCAGAATAATGAATCTGGTCTTTCAGTTTTTAAGGTTTCTGAATCCACTCCAGGTTCAGCCCCAGACCAGTGTCGAATTCTTGTTTCTTCTCTATTCCTGAATTTCTGCCCCCACAGGCAGTTTCCTTGTTTTAGAGTTCATTTGGTCCTGAGGGTAGTTTCATGGCAAACACCAGACCAAGGATGCCTCCTATATGACAATGTTGGAGCATCCATAAAGGGATTAGTAGCCAACTCATTTAAATCATTAGGTCAAGTTAATGTTCTGCAAGGCTTTATACCAGCCAGAGAATATGAGTGATGCATACACACATCTGAACTGATGAACACCAGCATGGTTTTATTGCATGGTTGAAGCATAAAGTAACTGGCATGTCATTGTATGCTGTACTGTTAAGGCTGAAGGTAATGGTGAACCATCAAAACAAACCACAGACCTTTATTCCTCGTTACAGTTGGCTATAGAGGGCAGTCCACTACCACTCGCCATAAGTTGCTGCATCTTCCAAATGGTAAAGCACGTTCACCACATTAGAAAACCTTTTTCACTGTTGGTGTCCTCATTGTAGCCTGCACCTGAATGCCCAGAAATGCAGTCCTAGCTCCTAGATTTGCTACAACAGATTGTTTTATATATTTCCACGTTGTTCTGTGATTTTCTGAAGCCTTTTACTAAACAGCCAAGGTGTAGTTGTTCCTAGAAAAAATACATGCATTTCGGTGTGGAGTGTATGTTTATTTATTTTTTTATTTTATTTTTTTTTACACGATTTTACTCTAGTTTTACTTGGATTTCTCCATTCTGAAGATATGCCCCTCCATCTCCCATGAAATAACTGTTCATATGTAAATGCATGGTGAGTCAGCAGAGCAGTGGTGACTTTTATAGTACATTATGTCCATTACTGACTAGAGACAATAACTGCCTGACTTGCTTAATACCTGCTGGCTCTGAGTTATAGATTTAAAGGTCAGGATTTCAAATATGGCTCCTCCGTCCTGACACTTCTTGGACCTTGGTCCTTATTCTTCTCTGTATTTCATGGTTGGCCTGAGCTCTGTTTCTAACTTAGATACTAGCTGTGGTGTGGGAAGAAAATCTTTTTTTAGTATTGCACATCAGTGTACATGTAGTATGAGAATGAAAAATTATCTTGTCTGCAAAATGGGAAACTTTTCTTATTCTTATAAATTTCCTTTTTGTGTTAAAAAAAAACCAAACAAGCTGTATAATATCCCGTTCCAATTTATGTGTGCTTGTGTGTGCATTAATTATGTCTTGTCTGTGATACCTGGAGCGCTATGAAGTTTCTGTCCTGTTGCATCACCTATCCTTCACCAACAATAAAGCATGAGCTCATCGCTTGCTTCTGTGGGAAACTCCACTTCGTCTTTTCTGAAGCAGCATGAACAGAAAGACACAGCCAAACCCCCGCACCTTTGAGTAAAAAAAAAAATCTCTGTGTAGCCCAGTGTGCTGAAAAAAAGCTGGCGGCTTAGTATTGGTTAAGAGGCCAATTAAAACCCATTTGATCTCCTTGGTCTCCTCTGTCTTTGTTCAACCACCTCCTTTCGCTCAACTGCTTTCCAAACCATGATGTCATGGCATCTGTTCCAATACAGTCCTCTGTCAAGCATCTTCATCTGCATAGGTCAATGCACAGAGAGACTTTGAAAGCCTGTGTTTTTTGTATGTCTGCCAGTCACCAGGTGAAGTTTATTTACAAACAATCTCGGTCTTTACCACCCACCGCGAAGGACTGCCATTGATGTTTGTGCAATGTACTGAAAGTATAATGCGATACGTTCTGTCTTTTTGTTATGTTCGTGCTTCAGTGTTTGAGTGCGGTTTTGTGAACTCCTATAGCAATTGTAAGCCTTCCCTTCACTGACACAACTGCCTTTGTGTGGGTAGATGTTTGTATGTCCATGTTTTCTCTATCTGCCTTAACGAGTGCCCCCCATGCAGCACGCTGCAGGTGATACAGCACGAATCAAAAATGATTGACACCACACACTACGATCGCCCACATGACTATAAAGCTGCAACTGCGCTAACAGTGCTCATTGTGTATTTACCAGTCAACACCCAGAGTGGTGCACCAATGGAAACAGTATTCCCAGTTCAAGCATCTAAGCATCTCAACTTGAAGAACACTAGCACACTCACTCACACATTTCCCGTGTATCATTTCAGGGGGAAAGACCCATCTGGCAACCAAGCGCACAAGGTGGACCAACCCTGCATAGGGTGCCAGTCCGCATACTCATACATCCACTGGGACACTTGAGAGACACCATCTGACCTAAAACAACACATGGAATGTGCCCACACAGCGACAGAGAGAGCATCCAAAATCTCGAGCATGCTTCTCTGGAGCGATGTGGCGACAGTGGTAATCACTGCACTACCTCTGCAGTGACTTCTGTGTGCCATGGCTTTGTACAGCTGTGCTATTCTTACAGAATCATAAAAACATCCAGCTTGGTCTTACTATTCTGACAGGTATGTGATTTCAAGCACATGACCTCGCAGTCTCCATAGACAAACATTGGCAGTATGGGTTGTAAGAAACTGAGTAATCATCAGTGTGACATTGTCTATGATGCTGGATTCCCCCCAAGCCAGGTTTGTCAAAGTTTCACCCTGCTAGGAACAAAGCTCACTGGAACGAAGATGAGTGGCAAGAATATAATAAAGTCACAAAGCCAACTTTAAAATCTTTAAGTCCAGACATTGACAATATGTTATATAAGGTCATAATAACATTGCTAAAACAACAACTCTGATGGTTTTGCTCTGCACTGTGCATGCACAGTATTTTAAATTACTTATGGTCAATACTGGTCAGCATACTTCATTGTCAGAAAATAGGTAACTTTATTGGGTTTTTTTAAAGGAATAAACACGAATGTATTACCAGATACACAGGTGAATGCAAAGGACGTGACCATTGGAGGGTATTTTTGTTTGTTTACTTTCTGTTGGAGTTTACACTGACAAATCAGTGATGAATGTTTATCAGTTCAGGCTTTTTGCTGAGACTTGTGTTGCCCTTCCACTTTCTGAACATCTATCCCCTTGCCAGATATGCAAACAGCGATTCAGACAATAGCGTTAGATTGCAAGCGAGATCTGACAAAAGAATGCCAATCACCAAGCATTCAGAGTCGAAGCCCTGCGGGCCCCTTGGAATGTCCAAACACTCCAACCATATGAAAAGAAAATATGAAGACATGATTGACATAAAGGGCAATTTTACAGAGGTAATGAGAACAAGGAAGGAACTGCACTCCCAGAGAAAGCTTGTGTGTGTTTGGTCTGTAATACAGAGTGAAATTGGGAAAAACCATTAGGATAACATGATCACCATGTCAATCCCTTTTACTGCACTGTCTGAATAGTAAAAAAAAAAAAAACTAAGCTTTATATTTCAGCAAAACAGATGGCGTTGACTTTAATGTTTCAGGGGACATGTGGCTTCATTATTATTTACCAGTGCAGTGATTTGTGGATGGCATCATTGTTCCAGGATTTGGCAACCTAAAGGAAAGAAAAGAAAGCAAACGTTGACTGAGACCACAGTACTGTTTTTTTTGCACCCACTCATTTTGGTCAGATGCCATAAATTTCACAGGGACAGACCAATAGGTACCCTGCATGGGACATGAGCCCATCACAGGGAAGTCAATCATTTGTCCCAAGCATCCTGGGCAAAGGATATCGGGACATGAACATGGATTAATGCAATAGTGGATTAGCATTTTACAATGGTGCACTAGTAAAGGTTACGAATAAATTTGACAGGATTTAAGTAATATGTTTTTCAAGTTGTGATAAAACTGAACATTAGTGTTAATGAGTGTGAAAGCTGCAGCAGAGGGGAGGTGACACTGTTCTTACTATTTGTTCCACATTGTTATTGCACATATCTCCCATAACCTAAGCCCACTGTTCCTACGATGAAGCCACTGGCACAACAACAGGATACACTAGAGATTTTCTTCACAGGTCAAAATCTGGAAATGAAGATTTTTAACTAGACTTTAAACCTTGTATTAAAACAAGGCAAGGTCACTAGTGGACATTTGGTAGGTAAGAAAGGATAGAAAAAGACAAAGTAATGTAGGCTACTTGATTTGACAGCGCAACTATTTACAGGTTAGTGAGCTCCATGTACCCCGGGATGTCACCGTCTTATTTCAGTGGCGATAAGTCGCGATGTGCGTCAGTCAGGCAACGAATTACAGAACGAAGGTGAGGTGCTACGGTTTAAGCGCTCGCTATGGCGCATTAAGGGACGCGAGCGAGGGACCGTACGTTCTGTGACGACGTGGCCCTGAACAACGCTGGATCTTGTACCATTATAGTAGAGACTCCAGGTGTACGATATCACGTCGTCAATTAAACAACGACTATAAACGGCATCACCGGACGCTCTGGAACGGCTACTGGGGCGAGCCGCGAGCACACCGGGATTTTTAAGGTAAACCTTGTAACAAAATACAGGTAAGTGCCCGATATTCTTTTTCCGTTGCATATCATCAGATGGCCAGTTCAGTGTTATGCAGTCACGACCTCATCTCTGGTCCTAACTCGAAGAGGCCAGCTTCTGAGGGTGAGCTGTATAGGGGGAAGAAGGTGATTCAGGTGCACCACACTAGCGTCATCACCGTCTGACAGGTCCCACTTCTTCAGAGATGACTTGAAGCGGCCAACCCCAGAGTGCAGATGGTTCAGCGATGTCCACAGATGGCGTGGCAGGTCATCTCCTTTTATGTCCCCTCTTGGGTCCCTGATGTATCGTTGAATGCGGGAGGGCCCAGCCATCTCCCACGTCTGTTTCTAGGATGCTTCCAGCAAGGCGTCCCTGGACATGGACTCAGGAATAGACTATAGCATCTATTGTGCTGCCTTGTTGTAAGAAAGGCAAGATGTGAGCCCGCCCGGTGGAGCCGGTCTTGTTTTGGCTTTGTGCAGGATGTGCCAGTCATACTTCTGGGCTTTTTTTTGCCAGGGTGTAGCTGCATCCTGTCAGAAACCGGCCGGGGTAATTCCAGCAAGGACTGGCAGGTGGGACACAAGGGTGGGTTTCAGACAGTCAGTTACTATCTGGAGGGCACTGTTAAAAGCAGTACCTACCTCGTTCATATGCAGCCTTCTGCTCCAGGCAGGGGCACAATATTCGGCTATGGGTAGGACAAGGGCTTGTGTAGATGTGCAAAGTGTCTGGGGGGAAAAGCTCCCCAAATCGAATCTGCCAGGTGGCAGATGACCAATATCCTTGCTAACCTTGGCCTTTACTTCATCCTGGTCTTACTTATAAGACGTAGAAATACAAGCATACACCAAGGTACTTGGGGGCTTGCTGGAACTCCATAAGGTTGTTACCAACATACGTTACAAAGTTGTTACAGGCTCCCTTTTTACTTTCCGATTACTGACATGGTATGGTATTAAACACCAAAGTAGTTGGCACTGATTAACAATATTAACAATAATGAACCATATATATATATATGATTTAATTTGCTGTTATTATTCCTAAGCTTCTTAATCTAATGATCGAATGGACATTAAACAGCGCATAACTGTGCTTACATGTCTAGGAACAATAACACATTTATTTTTAAGAATGATAATAAATCCTATCCCTTTTAAATTGCCATCAAAAAGAATACGGTGTGAGGGTATTTGTATATAAGGGTGGAAACTGTAGGTGGTGGAGATGCAAATGCTGACATTATTTAAATGTCAGAGGCCAAAATAATGGAGGCATATCACAGAATGTATTCCTCAGAATGATAAAGTTTTTCTCACCTACTGATTCATGCAGTGACACATTTTATACTAATGTTCTATCTGCATTTAGTTACTTTCAGTGTGTTTTTTTGTTTTTCAATAATTTATCTCCAGATGTGAATGGTTATCTTATTCTGCCAAACAGCATGACAGCCAGATTTTCCCAACGTACATACAGTGTACAGTCCATATTAATTACGTTTATTACCACTAGGTGTGTGTGTGTGTGTAACTAAAATCAGATGAAATAAGTGGATGATCAATTAAAGGGTGCTGGGTTATTTTTTGTATGAAAGCTTTTCGTGTTGAAACCTCCATACATTATGGGAACAATGGGGGAAAACGTTGTTCGGTATCAGAACATCAGGCAAAATGCCTCAAATCAGTGTTCAGCTCAACCTGTCAAAAGTTCAATATGTCATCTTGCTTGACTGAATTTGATGTGTTGATTATTGCTTTATTTGAAAAATGTGAAGTATTATCAAAGTCACGAATGTTCTGTTTAAGCAGCCGTTTTGTTGTGTGTGGATTTTTGTGTGGAGTCTCGTACCAGCAACACTTGGTGTGACTTTTCTCCACAAAACCCCATCCATATATCGGCCCAGTATGGTAATGTCAAATTTCCCTCTCAATATTTCTTACATCACCAAGGGAGGAGGATCATAGCTCATCATTTCTTTTCACTGGCAGGTAGCACACTTTCATGTTAGTAGTGTGTAACACTCGCCGTGTCCATTCGCCATACTTGTGGTATGGTAAATATTTGTAGTAGGCAGGTGTACCTCAGTCTGACCTTCACAAGCTCACGAACGACCAGAAAGAAGACTCTCTATGGTGTTGGGCCACCATGTTTGGCCTGATCAAAGTTTTCTATTTTATCATTCATCATTACATTTTCTTATCTGCTTAATTCTAGTAATTGTCACGCAAAAGCCTAGGCATGCGGGCTGAAAACTGTCTGAAAACTGTTTTAGAATGTAGTGCAACTTTAAACAATAGAAACCCGATTCAACGTTCTCTTTAAATCTCTTCCTCTTGTAGTAGAGCAACACTGCCCCCTGCTGGAGTGTTTAGAACGATACATCATTTCCTATAGATGGATTAACCGTACAGTCGCGACACACATTTCTGTCTGTCATCGATGTGATCCGTGAAGTATTTCGGCAGGATAGTGTAGTAGTTTGCCATTGCTTTCTACACTCCTCCCCATTTATCCGGGCTTGGGACCGGCGTGCAGCTGTTTATACAGTTACACAGCTGGGGTGTTTGCATACACAGGTATATACACAAGTCAATGACAATTTAGAGACACCAGTTAACCTAACGCATGTCTTTGGACTGTGGGAGGAAACCGGACACCTGGGCTTTTATGATCTCTGCTCTCTTTGTAGATGCATATTTTTCTGTGTGTTTTCTGCTTTGTACAACAGTTCACAACTAGATTAAGCATTGGTGTGATGAATGGTTCATTCTCAGCATGACAATGACATGGTATGATTATATGTGCATATAATGGCTCTGCTATAGTTATTTTTAGGTATGGTGAGGTTTTATAGCTACAGTGAGTGGTGAGCTTCTTCCAAATGGATTAATAGTAGATAAACAACAACGAATCCAGGCCCGATCTGTGATTTATTTTATTCCTGCAAGATGATTGCAATGGTTTGCTCATGTGTTTATTTGTTAGCAGCAGTAGTATAATCATCAAAATATTATTAAGTAATAATCAATCATGGTAAACTGGACGAGAGTGCCCCCACGTTTACTGTTCAGTAGGGTGTATGGTCACCCAAGACTGCCAAAACACATTGTTGGGGCATGAACAGGATCAGATTGTCCAGCAGTTCTTGTCGGATGCTCTTCATATTTTTTAAAAAATATCTCATAATTTTTGTAATCAGTACAGAGGCGACAAGTAGGCCTAATTGTAAGTAATTTTACAGTCGGAACAATTCA
>JAUZST010011990.1:0-11653 GCA_034779995.1 Parotocinclus haroldoi
TATGGGTTTTTTTATAAATGGGTTTTTGAGCCTTTACCAGGAGAGTCATTGGCATAAACACATAGGGAAAATATTGAATTCGATTTTTAATTTGCTTTTTCCCTTCCCTTCATTTCTCTGTGTAAACTTCATACTCAAGGAAGATAAAAGCAAAAGATAATTTAAAAATATATATATATATATAAAAACATCCACCATTAAACAAATCAGCGTCTGATACTGATTCAGACAATCCTGGATCGAGGTCAAAGGGGAGGTCCTCATCTATATAATTACACATATTAGACTGAACAATATTATTAAGTTAATTGATCATTTTTGGAGTTTTGCAAATGAGCTCCACACATGACCATACTTTGTATATATGAACCATTTCTTAGGTTTATTTAGCACAGTATAAAAGTTGGGTAAAGTGACAAACAAATGTAGGACTTGGAGTAACCTGACCCAAGAAATAAAAGTCTTTGCCACACACAGTACTTTCATCCAGGGTCCATCCTACAGTATAGCAGCTCATTACTTTCACTGATTAAGCACCATTGATTTAAGAAGTCTGATGGACTATATGTATTGCTTAACAAATCACAGAATTTTAACCTTGTTCAGTCTGCATCACTGTGGAAAAAATAGCTTTCAAGTGCAGTTTCATAGCCTCTGAGAGATGTGGCCAGGAAGTCCAAGCATGGATATTGGACCAACAATATCAAGGTAAATATCAAGAATACATAGAATATAGTTGGCTCAAGAGTGACAGCTGGAATTTTTTTGACTAGGCTATCATATATCATTATAAAAACTGACAAACTGATTATATTGTTTAGTAATGACCAAATGACCTGCAAACTATAGTCATGTGATTACTTTAATGGCACAACTAGTTAAATAAACTAGTTAATAAACAGACATTATTGGTGTCTATTTGCATATTATCATTCCATCATCACAGTATTATGCGGTGGAATGTCTTGACAGTGACTGCAAGATATCTAGCAAGGCAGGATTAATGTTTCTTCCTCTGATCAATATATTTTATCAATAGGTAGTGACAAATGAGTGTAATGTTAAAGTTTATCAGTAAACACAACTTGTTTAAACTCTGTTACTGCACAGAAGAATCTATATTACATTAATCAAATTCAGAAAAGAAAACCCGGTCCTTGTGACTGTGAATACATCAACACAAGCAGAAAATGAACAATAGCTCAATCACCTGGGCACCACACAGTGGAATAACAGATAAAAAGGCAAATAAAATAATTATAATTCGAATTATAGTCATAACTATTGTAAAATGAACAATAACTGCAAAGTTAGTAACTTCACTGATATAACTTAACAGATATCATTGCCTTTTCACAAGCAAACTAAAAGGCCTCTGAATGGCAGTTCTAACACAGCTACAAATCTCAATAACTAATTCATACACCCTTAAGACAGTAGTATGTTCATCATCATAATTAATCATTAATATACAATACAGTGTATCACACAGAAATTAATAGTATATTAACACTAGCATTATTATTATATTCTGTGGGTAAATGGACTAGCCTGCTGAATATTTTTTTATGTTTTGATTTTGAATTCATACACTGGGAAAATGGCTAACTGGGCAAAATTTGGCCATTTTTACACAGGGGCGTATTCATTTTTGTTGCCAGCAGTTTAGACATTAATGACTGTGTATTAAGTTATTTTGAGGGCACAGCAAATGTACAGTTATTTAACCTGTAAACTACTTTTCATTGTATCAAAGTAACATATCTTCAGTGTTGTCACAATTAAAAGATGTATTAAAATAGCTACATAATAGCTAGTTATGTACTCACTATTGTTAGATATACTTTTATTATCCCTGTTAGATCCATATTTTTATTATTCTTTTTTTGGTGAGTATATATTATTATGCCACTATATATTAGTATATAACTGTATATATTTTTTCTTATTCGGAGCTGTTCATTCTTTAGGCTTGGGCATCAGTTTCAAATTGAATATTTTGTTAATTTTCTACAGTAAACGTAGATTAATACGTTATTAATGCATTATTTGTCAGTTGTAGACAAACTCTCAAGTTTAAAATGGTTTTGTGCTTGCATTTAACAGCAATGTTTAAGCAGTCAAGTGAATACAGTATTACTGGAAATACTGTGCAGACAGAGGGTAGAATGGATTCAACTAAATATTAAGAAATCCGTGATCGGACAAGGTATACTGTCGATGACTGTGAGTGTGTGACAACGTTTGGCTCTCCCTACCCATTAAGGAAGAACTAAAGAGGTTGAATATTACAGGGAGACAGTGGTCAAAAGTTGACTGTGAACTACCAAGAATCGAAAGATCTTTCATTGGCAATTTCTATATTTAAATGATACTGAAATTTGTGAGTTAGTCTCACATGCTACACATGGAAGATGATCTGCAAGGAGAATACTTTTATTATTATTAACATTTGTCACAACACAAATACTGCTAGCTGGAAGAGAGCTGGATGAGAAAAAATATATAAGCTGGGATATCTGACAGCACTAATGTTAAAACATAAAAACTGTATATGTTGGTAATTCCAAGATCATGAGCTAAGCCATCACCAGACCAGAATGAAAAGTAATTGAACAAAAACTTCTCAAACTGATACAATGTACTGAAGAGTTAGTTGCATATATATATTAGGCACACCTGTCAGCCAGAGTAAAAATCCCTTGCAACCATATCTACCCATGTCTTTGGTCCTTCTGCCAAACGTGATAAGGGCGCAACAGATATGTAATAAAACAAGTTTAAGTGCTAATATAAGGGAGGCTATAGCTACCACAGAGAGGGCTAAATTCTAATAAACAACACAAGGATAAATGGGGACAAGGCTATCGTAACTGTGCACAACAGTCTAAAAAGCTAACACTACTACAACTGATTAAAGAGGCATATTGAACAAAATATTAAACACAAAGAAGTACTGAAACAAATGAACACTACAGAGTACAAACATTGGAAGAGCATGAGAAAGTAACATGGCACATGGGGAAGAAATTCAGACCAAAGCAAACAACGATCCCCACTTAGTCAATCACTTAGTACTTTATACTATAATGACTTAATGGATATCTTTTAATTGTTATTTTCTTCATGTTTCATACATTGTAGCCTTGGTGTTTGAAGGGACTGTGGTGGTACAGAGATTAATGTACTCACCATGGCCTGTGAAAATGACCCTTAGTTCACAGTTGCTGGGATTGTACATTTTAAGACTGTAATCAGTTGTAATTTGCACCAGGTGTCTATTGCTGTATTACATTTATAAAGATCCATAAGTTTTTCTATAATATGCTGTTAGCATTTAGAAATGGCTATGAAGCAGTCCTGTGTTGTTTTGTTTTCTAGTAACGACTCTTTCTCTGATTATAGCATTATCAAAAACTATATCTGAATAATGTCCATTTTATAAACCAGCAGGCTTTTGGGAATCCACTGATTGAAGAATTTTTTTTTTAATGTACATGTCCATGTGTAAATATAAATTTACAATACACAGTTTTCCTCATGCTTTCCCGCAATGCTAATATACGCTCACATAACTTGTGTAATATTGCATTATCTAATGTAATTCCATGACATTCATCCAGTCACCAAAGTTGTATGGCAAATTTTCTCATGCTCTTCTTTATCCCTCTCCTCCTTTCCTGTAGTGGCTTTGCCAGTAGGCAGGACATTGGTCTGTCTGATAACATGAGCAGTATTAACATCTCAGGAGGTTTGATCCCTGCAGTCCATGCCTGTGTCCTTCACGTTCCAACGCACATTCATCAAATAGGATTAATTCCCAGAAAGAGAGAGTGTGTGTGTGTGTGTGTATGCGTGTGAGAGAGAGTGAGAGAGAGAGAGAGCTATGGAAGAAAGAGCAAGGTTGAGAGGGACTGATCTGTCATATGGTCATAACACAGATTAAAGGAATAGTTGAAATTGTTGATCAGTATGGCAGTATATCAATACTGTGATGACACAACACATAAATGTCAGACATTTTTAGAACTTCTTTAAAATTGATCTCCTATATCTTCATTATCCACCTGCAATGAACTCCATTATTAATTAAAGTAACATTATTAAGCTCACTGAACCACAAATTTTGAGCATGTGCCATTTCTTCCGTAGAACTTGCTCACAGCCTCACCAATTCTGTAGGCAAAGTTCCAGAAAGGTCTTAACATTGATTTTCTGTCAATTGTAGTACACTATATTAGCAGCTGAGTGCACAATTTAGTTTGGGATTAGCGTTCAGAGGCCAGCATGTGGCACAGAAGATAGCCCTGTCACCTCACAGATCCAAACATTCCAGGATTGATTTTTAACCAGGACTGAGTGTGGAATAAGCATGTTATCCCTGTGTCTGTTGGTTTCATATGCATATTCTGGTGTCTCTAAAGTGACCTTATGTGTGTGTGTGTGCCTAGAAGTGATGATAAATCGTCACATTGTCTAAGGTTGGTCTGTCCATATATGTAGCCAATGCGATTTCAGTTCCAGTTTTGTGTTATGCACATGTGCAAAAGAGTTGATACAGGACTAATCCAGAGAGGGAGTTTTGTGTAATGATTCTCTCAAGTAACAACTAAACCTAGTTTCCTTTCTGAAATCATGGCGTGTTTATTGTGAACACGAGAAAAGGTAGATGTACTGAAACTGTATTATGTTAGTATGAAAATGAATGAATTAATTGATGTATGCATTATACTTCAATGGTTTTTCTGGAAAACTTTGGTAACTGGCTAGTGGATTTGGTGTTATCAAATGTGATAACCACTATTTATCACTCTCTGCTGCTACAATACTACCACCATTATACTGACATATTACAAAACCTTTGTGGATACCCAAAAAGTACACCAAAACACAGGGCTATTAGTATTTCCTCATGTGCTGCTAAAAGTGATCACTTTTCTGAGAGGTTAAATCACTCGATTTTGGACCAGGTGAGGACAAGCAAGACAATAATCCGTAGCTCAATACTGGCATTCCAGATCATGTCAAATGCCTCTCACGATGTTTAACTCGGGGTTCTGCCGGAAAGCCAGAGAAGTTTACCATCTAAGTTGAGAAACCATTTCTTTATGAACTTTATGGGAACAGAGTAGAAAGTTCACAAACTGTTCTGTTTCTCTATAAAAGTGTCATAAAAGTGACATATTGTTCACTACAACCCATTCTACTGTCACTGTTTGTCTATATATTTTACAGATCACCATCTCTTGCAGTACTTCATCCGTGCTGCACAAATCACAGAGTTTGGGAAACAACTGGCCATGTTTATGCTATCCCAAGAGAACAGGAGGCACAGGCAGATTTCTATAATAACAAGTTCTTATCATTTATTATAATATATGATATTATCATGCATTCATTCATTCACCTTCTTATCCACTTAATCCTGGACATGGTCGCAGGAGGGCCGGTTGCCTAGCCGGTGACTTAAGGTGGAAGGCAGGAACAACCCTAGATAGAGCCCCAATTTATCTTAGGGCACATACTTTCATATACACAGGGGAGCTTTTTTTTAACTTAGAGTCTTCTGCAAAAGTTTGCACAGGTTAAAATCTATAATGGTTTACTAATGGAAAAAAGACTTTATAGTAGTTCTAAAAAATATTTTCAACAGAGTTACCAGTTGACTCAACTTGATAAAAATTTCCATTATCAGATTGCTGTAAAGGCATGTGATTTTTGCCTTTAGTGGGTTCGTCACACTAACTGCATGCATACATTATTTGAAATGAAACAGTACATTTATATCAAATTGGTGTTTTTATTTTACTGATAAATATGTTGCTATCGTGTGTACAGCTATGTCCTGTGCTAAATGGTTAGCGCATGGTCTGTACAGCTTCGTAGAGGCGTCTGCCTGTGTTGTATTTGCATGTTCTTCAAATGTTTATGGGTTTACCCTGGGTGTCAGAGTTTCTTTCCGCATTCAATGGACATGCATAAGGTTAACTGATCACTCCAAAAAATGTGCCAGTATGAATGTACAAGCCCAACTGCTTGTGAATAGCAATTGATGTCGATGCTAACCAAACAAATAAATTAATTCATTTTCCTTGTTCATTTATGTACAGCTGAATTTTCTGACTCTTTTATCTGCTCATCTTTTACTTTAATTCAAGGTTAAGGTAAAATCAGGTAGTAACCACCCCCATCCCCAATCTTCTCCCACGGAAACCCTTCTCAGCAGAGTGTTTAATGTGCATAAAAGATTAAAATTAATAACATTATTTTTTATTATTCATCCTGTTCAGAATAAGCAGTTTGAATTCCATGAACCTGCTTGCTGGTGAGGGCTTGATGTCTTTGTCCTTCTACTCTTAATTAAACCTGTTTGAAACATGAAAGCCTTTTATGCCTCCTCTTGCAATACAGTTCTTCCTCCAGAAGCAGTGAGGCAAATGAGAAAAGGCGGGTGGGGAACGGATTGCTGCTCTTTTCTCTCTCACCCACTGAGGGTGTGTGTGTGTGTGTGTGTGTGTGAGCATGCATGCTAAATATTCTTTTAAGTAAATCAGGCTTTTAGTATGTGCGTGTAAAGCAGATAACGACTCAACATTAAAAATTCAATCAATCTCTGGGCTGTAATAAGTGTTGGTCATAATGAATAACTCATGCTAAGCACACACTTAACTACATACAATTGTGCACTGTTCTGCAAATGAAAAGTGCTTTTGTACTTGGAGAGCTGTTTCTAATCATGTTTCAATTTTCCCTGTCTCAGGTAATTATGTTTCATTGCAAAACAGACCCACACCCACACACTTTCCCATGCACAAATAACACACTTACTGGTATTGGGAGAAACATTCCAGCAATCATGTAATTCCTAATGAGATAGACCAACTGCACAGCAGGAGCTCGGATGAAATACAAACTACAGATTTTCCACTTTATTTAATTGGCATGTATCATTTTATTTAGAAAATTGTTGTGTGAAATCCAGTGCATTTAGGCTTTCGATTTGCCTCCATTTCCATTAGTGTTTGGTTGCTATGAAGTAGGTGGAACAAGACTTGGCACTTATTACACAATTGTGTGTTATTAAGAAGTGCTAAGATGTGGTCATGTCATTTTCTGCATTTAAAAAGGCTTTTTTTTCTTGTTGGACATGTATGGATCTGCATAGGATGTGGAACTGGGCTCCCAAGTTTCTCTCCAAGCTGGTTACTTATCTGTAGCTGCCTTCATTAATGCTCTCTTTAGTCATACTGCAGTCACAATATGACAAGAGGCTTGTGACATTCATCTTATGGTCAGAGGGTGAGAACTGAGCAGTGTGGGAGGAAGAGTATTGCAGTCAAGGGAGGAAGATGAAAATACAGAAAGGTGAAAGCAAGGAACAAGATAGAGTAGGTGGAAACAGTTGAGTGCTACACATAATTAGAAAGGAACTCAAGGATCTCAAACTCTCATTCTACAAT
Source organism: Parotocinclus haroldoi (assembly GCA_034779995.1). Classification (NCBI taxonomy): domain Eukaryota; kingdom Metazoa; phylum Chordata; class Actinopteri; order Siluriformes; family Loricariidae; genus Parotocinclus; species Parotocinclus haroldoi. Next base: position 7,461 of record JAUZST010011990.1, read on the forward strand.
TTTTATTTTGTCCTTTACACCTCCATAAGTGTGTTACAGAGCATAATGGCAGTATCTCATAATTATAGTGAGATCTGATCTAGTGATGACAGAGCAAGTTTTTTCACCCACCTGATCAACCAACTCTTTTCTTTGTCTCCCAAGTCAGTAAAAGTATTGAGAATCATTATGGAACATATGCTTTTGAACTACATACCAAAGGTGCTCTACTGGATTAAGATCTATAGACTGTGGAGGTGATGTGATTACAGTTTAAGATTAGATGATTTCAGCTTTGTGACATGAAGTGTTGTCATGCTGAAAGTGAACACTAGAAAATGGCCACAATAAGATGGACAATGTTAACAGTAATAAAGCAAATACCCCCCTACACAATGACATCACCATCACCAGCATTAGATGCAAGGCAGGATGCTGTCATGCTGTTGACTCATCATTCAAATATTTCAGCACATTGAGATATCAGGCTAAGCATTGTTTTTCCAATTTCCTGTTGTTAAATATACAACCACAATTCCAATGAAGTTGGGAAGTTGTGTAAAACATTAATGAAAGCAGAATATGAATATATGGAAATCGTTTTCCACTCAAATTCAATTGAATACACTACAAAAACAAGATGTTTAATGTTCAAACGGATAAACTTGATTGTTTTTCAGTCATTTTGAATTTGATGCCTACAACAGATTCCAAAAACGTTGGGTCGGGGGCAACAAACGACTGGGGAAAGTCGAATAATGCTCAAAAAACACCTGTTTGGTTTATTTCACAGGTGAATAGGTTACTTTTAAACAGGTGAGTGTCACGATTGGGTATAAAGGGAGCATCCCAAAAAGGCTCAGTCATTCACAAGCAAGAGGGAGCGAGGTTCACCACAGCATGAGCAAATAATCCAGCAGTTTAAGAACTGTCATCTGACAGATGACGCAAAGTGGAAAAGTGTCATATGGTCTGGTGAGTCCACATTTCAAAATGTTTAGGAAATCGTGGACGTCGTGTAATCTGGGCCAAAGAGGAAAAGGACTGTCCACATTGGTGTGTTAGTGCACATGGCATGGGTAACTTGCACATCTGTGAAGGCACCATTAATACTGTAAGGTACATACAGGTTTGGAGAAACATATACTGCCATCCAAGCAACGTCTTTTTCAGGGACGTCCCTGTTTATCTCAGCAAGACAACGCCAAGCCACATTCTGCACATGTTCCAACAGTGTCTTGTCAAATTATATACAAGACACATGTATAAAATACATAATTATATATAATGTATCCCAGAGAGACATGTATGTCCTACAGAGACATTTATTTTTCAGGGCACTTGTAGTATTACAAATGCAAAAACAGGGAAGAAAGAGTTATGAGAGACACAGATATGAGAGAAGTAAAATGAGTAAGCACATACAGTATCACTATTATTACACTTGTTGTATGCATTGTGTTTATGTATTTTTAAGTTTATAAATGTGAACCATTTCACAAAAGAGAGATAGAAAAAGATGCCTCTACAAATACAGAAATTGTAAGTATTGTCACTAGTGAGTGCAGAAATTCGACATGGCAGTGAGGGCCAATCTCACTGTATTATTCCCACTGAACTTTCAACTAATGTGCATGTTGACAGGGTAAAACAGCATAACTTCTCTGAGGCTCTGGCTCAGACATACTTGTTCCCCATCCATCTTGCTTTCTCCTCACATGCCGCTGGATGTAAAATCTTCCAAATGTACATAGCCATAGTATATTTTATTCATGCAGTCTTTTCTTCACTTCTCGGTTGCTGGCCAAACTTCCCACTTGATTCCAGCACAAAGCACATACTGTGCAGCATCCAGAATACAGACTACACACCAAAAACAACAGCAAATTGGAAATCTGGGAATAAGAACGGTTAAAATGATGCACACACTCAGAGTTGGGAGGCAAATAAACCATTATGAGTCTTAGTGTAGAAATTTTAATGTTGTAACATTTGGTCAACAAATTTGGTCAACAAAACTTCACCAGTCAATGACTGTGAATTTTATGGTGCTCATCATCTCACTAAACCAGCATACAGAATCCTAGTTATTTTTAATATGGCAGATACGTACCATTTTGTTAACTAAAATGAACTAATGTTCATTTAAAAAAAGTTTGCAATTCGATGACCTGATTTGAAAAACAGAACAGGCACTGTATTAAAAGTAAATGAATAAATAAATCATACAAACACCTGAGACACATATCTAGCATTCAGTCACAACATTCTCTGTAATTGCACAAGTATGCACACAAATGCTCTGTGTCCCTTTGAATGCATAGCAGTTCCATAAATACTAGTCCTTTCTTAGTTCAAAGCAACAAAGCTCTGCAAGTCTTCAGCATGCACAAGAATAGCATCCTCACAACACAGTGACACAACTATGAATCCACAGCTTACCAGCACAAATGACAGGAAACAAACATACCATTTCCTTGCAACTAATGGCCTAAAGATCCCTGCAGAGGGCTGAATTGATTATCATTAGCAGATGTCCTAGCAACAAGGAAGGTTTCTGGGAAATCTGTTTTACTTCCATACCAAGCTCTTTTTGGAGAGTATTATTTGCTTGTGCATTAGAGCTTCAAATTTGGGTTAACATACTTTCAAGAGCACAGCTGGTAGTAGTGATCAAACTACTGACATTTTGGAGGACAGATAAGAAATCATTAAAGTTGAATGTCTTCAAACAGCTTATGATTAATTTGCAAGAAGGTTTTGATATGTTGCGTAAGCTACTTGTGTATCATTCATTAAAAAATATATGCAACTTCAAGTGGTTAGCACTTCTGCCTTAAATCTCCAGTTGTCCCTTTCTAGTCTGGACTGTGCATGTGTGGAGTGTACCTGTTCTCTTTGAGTGGTCATAGGTATTTTCCAGGTACACTGGTTCATGCATCCATTGTCTTCTGCTTAATCCACATGGGGTCGTAGGCCAGCCAGTGCCCACTGGGGAACTCTGGGCGCAAGGGCAGGAACAAACCATTGGGCATGCATATTTCACACAGAAAAAACCCAGGCCGCTCCACCCTGGCATTGAACCTGGGACCTTCTTGCTTTGAGTCAGCAGTGCTACCCACCGGGCCACCGTGCTGCCCCAGGTACAGTTTCATCCTAAATTCCAGACATGCATTAGTACAAGTGGCATCTGTAAAGAGTCCCGATGTGAACATTTATGCATGTACTCTGTGATGGACTAGTGCCTTGAACCTGGGCGATCCCATTTTGTTCTTTGCTGCTGGTTAGCCCATCACATGATTGAACTGGATTAAGAGATGTGGATAGTTAATGTTCTCAGCATACTAATTATTATGAAATTCACACATTTTTCTTTTATGCCAATTTAATTAATCCTTAAATGAATCTGGCATATGTTCTACTGAACACCAGTAGAAAGCAAATATCCTGAGAAAGAAGACATGCCAGGTACTCCAAAGAATTACACATTTGTATTGAGATGTCAATTTAAACTTGGCTCTGATTATTTGAATCAATTACAGAACAGATTTTCCTTTCAGTTTATATGAGAGTGGCTCCTTTCACAAATCACAGTTCTGCCCAAAGTGTTTTCGATGTCCAAAAGAATTCCACAGGTGCACAGCAAAACAAACAACACCTGCACAACTATGTCCAATGTGTTCATAGTACTTTTTCAAAATCACAATGGGAATATTAAATATTTTCATCACATAAAAAAATGCCATTCTCACCAAAGTATGAAATGAAGAGTGGCGGTTCTCAGATGGCATGAATGATTAAGTGATTCATTAGGAAAAGCATCTGGATATTTCAGCAATTAAATCTCTTAGGAGGATAAGAATACGATGGCTGTAATCTGTGATGTGCAAATGCAAACAAAAAGTTTTCTAAATCAATTCCTAGAAGAAGTCACTTTAAGTTACAGTTGGACAGGTTGACAATCAGCAAAACCATGGGTTTGATTTTCACAGGATGTGGTACTAGACGGCTGAATATTAAGATTGAGTATGTAGACTAGAGCAGGGTGCTATGGCATTTTATGGCCTCTGATCAATAAAGATTGCAGATTTTGCAAATAAAGCTGAAAGACCTACATTTACAGATTCCATGTGTCCATTTAAAGCAACTAATAGTATATATATATATATATATATATATATATATATATATATGAAATAATATAATATAATATA
>JAUZST010011991.1:0-11651 GCA_034779995.1 Parotocinclus haroldoi
ATATATATATATATATATATATAGAGAGAGAGAGAGAGAGAGAGAGAGAGAGAGAGAGAGAGAGAGAGAGAGAGAGCTCAGAGACGGGATTGTGTGGGGGGCACAGATTGCCATTCTTAAATGGAAGAAGTTCTCATCTTCAACGTCAAACTAAGTACAAGGTGGAAAAGAAGACCCAGTGGTCATTCTGGGTAGGCTTCAAAGAACCTATGTGTATATGGGAGAAACTTCTTATTTCTCATAGTCTGAGGGTTCTTTTAGGTACTTTTATTGCAAATTCTTGGTGCGCTTCTTTATTGGTCTATAAATGAGGAAAGGCTCATGTAGGGCATCCCTATCTCTACCTGAAGCTGCACTTATTGTCCTGAACCAGCCTGCAGCACCCATGACACCCTCAGAACAATCTGAGACATTATCTCTCTAGTACTCTGTTTGTTACTTTTTCATCATTACACATGCATTAACACAATCCTCGGTCTTCAACTTCAACCTGAAAAATCAGCCTTTTCATACCCTTATATCTCAGTTTGTGGTTTCCTTGATGTAACACTTTTTAGTCAGAGTATTACACAGGAATCCTGAACAACAATAAACAATAAGGACCGACCTCAGTCCCATCACATCCTTTTAGAGCTACCTATTGGTGCATGGTATTCCAATGCCTAGTCATGAAGTATTAATTATGTTTTTGGAAGAAAATGATGATGGAACAGAGCTACCAATACCCTCAACTCACCTCTACCACAAAGAGACAGGGCCACAAATAAGCCCCAAATATCTAGAAATTAAATGAGAAATTGGTTGAGTATATTTAAGGAGAGGAACATATACAAAATTTAATATTTGAATAATTGATAATGAGGTGGTGGTTAATAATTCACAGGAACAAATCAGTGTGTGTGAAGTTATTAATCTTTTAAGTGCATGTGTCAGTTGAACAGTCCTTAGTTTTGTTGAACAGTGCCCATGACTAGAGTTTCTCTGGAAAACAGACCTCTGAAATTTGCTAAGTTGAAAAATAGCTTTAATGCATTCTGTGTTATGAACAGGCAGACATTGATGTTAAAAATTTACTAGCATATCAAGTAATCAAAAAAGGAACTAAATCCATGTCAAACGACATGGTGACTGATAATAGCCAACTGAAACATTCAAATGCTTGCTAAACAGATATCTACAAGTAATCAGAGCATGCTTCAAGGAATAGATACAAAAGATTGTCAAAAATCATCACATGAATCAGTATTTACCCAAGGAGGATATGCTTTTCTAAACCCTAGCATTTCAACTTCCCTATAGAGCGTCCACATACTTAGCTTTATATCAACTTGCATGTCAAGAATTAAAATAACCTCATGTATTGCTTGATTACTAAATTTAACATAACTAGAAATTATAACAGAATATCTGAATTGAAGGTATCAAAACAGTGCTGGCTGAAGCTTCTTGGGATGTAATCTATCAAAAAGTAACAAAGGCCTTTTTCTGCTGAGGTGCATCTGCTCCATACTGAATCCCTCTGGCAAACCCAGATTAGATGAAAAGATGTGAAAGACAACTAGAAGAAGAGCAGGATACCTGTACCCCACCCTTAGCTCTCACTTTCCCTGACCACAGTCATTGCAGTGCTTTTCGTTGCCATGCATCAGTTAAGGCGTTGCCAGGCAAGCCCTGCATTATTAATGGTTCTGCATTGAGCACTTTCTGTTAACCCCTCATTCATTTAATTCTTTAACCAACCTAATATGATTGAAATTGGTACTTAGCATATAATCCATATTATTTCCCTAGTATTTAGTGATAAGTTTGCATTATCACTAATATGAAGATGTCCCAAAACGACTCACCTGTTGTGCACCAGTGCGGTTGACATTTGATTTGGAGGCCCCATCTTTAATATCTTGACCTTGTCATCAGGACCTAGGAATTGTCCCATATCCTCAGCGGAACCTCCACATTCATAACTTCCTGTAGTCATGAATCCATCAGACCAATAAATACTGGAGCATGAATGCCATCCAGAAGGTGAAAGCGCAAACTCCATATGTCCTTTGAGAAAGTCAGGACCATCCATGGCATATCTAAGTGAATGTTCAGGCAAAATATTCAAAGGCCTAGAGAGGCACAGAGAAAAAGCTTGCGAGAGCAAGCCACCGCTTTGAAAGGGAGACGGGAGTGTATGTGCTTGGGAAATAGAGTGGCTAGAAGTTTATATGTGTTCTCCCTGAACCAGGGGACTGAATAAATAATACAAAAGATATTCCTCTGATGAAGTCTCGCCGCAGCATTCATAATTATTTCATTGTTGCTGTAATGAGAGCGGTGTTCAGCTGTACTATGCACTGGCAGGTATGAGTGCTATGCCTCCAGGTGGACTACCAGTGCAGCTACACCAGTAGACAAGAGCCCCGAGTTACCATCCCAGATCATTTATGAAATTGTTATTTAGAACTTTTACAAAAAGGTAGGTACAGAGCTCAGACCTTTAGACACATAAGCCTTGTATCTGTCAAGAAAACTGATATCTGTTTTACTCTAAGAGACTTGTAGCTGGAGAAGTTACTATTTCAACCAGTTTTGTAGATCCCAAGAAAGGTTACATATTTTCATAACAAAATAGATGCTAAATTGTGATAAACCTACTCAGTTACAAATAAACACTATCTTGGTATGCCTAAAAAATGAAATGCAGTGGAAAGTTTAAACTAATATTACTAAATTCTATTTAAGAATGGAATGGTATACAACTCCATATCAGTAAAAGCTGGGACAGTATGGTAAATGCTGTAAAAAAATGCAGTGTTACATTTATTTTGACTTTGATTTTACTAGACATTATTATTCAAAGATAATGCTGTGTTCAGTCAACTTAACTTAATTTGTTAATGAATATTTACAAATAAAAAAAATAGAATTATATGGTAATAATGCCTTAATAATGCCTTAATGTGGGCAAGAGTATGGGACTGTCTCCACATATTCTCTATTTGGGACAGATCAGGACAGCAGACAGACCAGTCCAGTACCCGTACCCTCTCCTTCCACATCCATGCCTATGTAATGAGTGCTGCTTGTGGTTTTGTTATATATTGAAAAATACATGGATACCCCTGGAAAGGATGTTGTCTTGACTTATGGAGCACTAAATGTAATTTTCTGCATTAATGCTACCATCGTAGAGGTTTAAGAGACCACAGCAAAAATAAAAAAAGATACCCCTTTAATAAATGATAGACCTTGGCTTTTGCTGATCACAGTCTTTTTTTAAATACATTTTACTTACTATCCCACATTTTTCTGATTTGGTGTTGTAGGATTTGATTGATCCATTCCATTGCATAGTTTATGCCTTTATTGTGTGGTGTTAAATGATACATCATGGGCCTTGGAAGTGGAAACATAGCTGAAATCCTAAAGACTATCCAGGCCATGTCTATGATTCACATACTTTGATAACAACATCATGTAGGTTTAGTCCAATCCATAAGTAAATTTACCAGTACTATGAGGAATCAGCAGATACTTAGAGCTTTGATTTAATGGTGCATTGAGAATGGTAAAATTTGTGGTGGTACACTCCAGCATTACAAGTATGGGACAAAATTGTATAATTAAATATTGTTTTTAATTATAATATTCCTAATGAACCAATTTGTCCTTGGTTTGTTCTCAATCTTTCCAACCCCTCTTCATCCATTCATAGTGGAAAAGTTGAAGAATATGATGATGAAGAAGGAAGAGCTGATCTTTTCTCCCTGAGCTCCCTCAGGGGCATGATTATGGCCTATCAAAGCAGGATGAGAAGCTCCTTAAAGCCCTGGTCAGACGAGACATTGTAGGATCAGTCCAAAATTGTTCGGAGTGGGTGTCGTTCATGCGCTAATCCTGTTAGCATATAGTGAAGCGGAGGCCATGGAGCACAATGACACCCCGTACTGCACCAGCTGGGGTCCAGAGCACTCCCCTGTGGCCCCCCTGTCTTCGAAATGACCCCCACTCTCAAGAGGTCCCAGAAATGTAGCTCTCACTGTCTTTCTCTAAGCTGTGTTGCTCAGCTGACCACCTGCAGGGACCCTCATGGCCATTGCCACTGGTTTGTAGAAACGCCAGGAGAGCATCATACTGATCAAGAATTCATATCAACAGATTCAAAAAGTAGCATATCACATGGTTGCTAGAGGATGTATTTATAGATTTTAGCAGTAACCAACTTTCAGGGCATAAAATTTGTCTGAAACAAACAATTACATTACAATTGTATTGAAAATAGAAAATCACTCTGCCTTTGTTGTGTTTAATCTGTCTATCTATTGGAATGTTCTTATTAAATTAGCAAATAGTAATAGAATAGTAATAGACTTGAAAGAGTAATAAATTTAGCCTTTTCATATTAGGTGGGTAATTAAACCAAGGTAGAGTTCTGATTGGTTAGGACAACAGCAAACTGCAAGGCCCTAAAAGTCTGTTTATACGTCAGCATGATTAGGTAGTTACATTAAGATCAACCAGTCAGGTTGTGTGTGTTAATGTTGAGAAATCACACAAAAGAGATATTTCTCACTGATAAAGCACTTCTGTAACTTAATTTCAAAGACAAACTTTGTGATGCTAAAGGTGAAGGTGCTACCCACTGAGCCACCATTCTGCCCAAAGAGCAATCAGACCAGGTAAATAATCCAGTGTCTGAGACAAAATGAGGGCCAGGAAACAAAGTAGGGAATTGTAAACATGAAACAGATACTGAATGCAATGTAGAATACTCAGAAGCAAATGCAGTTCAAGTGGACAGAATGGATTGTGTTTGAAATTGTATGAGTAACCCGTGAATGAACTGCCATTGTGCGTATTGTAGGAATAGAGCCTGGAAGTACAGCAACAGCAATCACATGTGTGAAAGTGCCCCAATCAACCAAAGGAATCTTTGTGTGCTGAGGGAACATTAGGCTTACAAAGCAGAGGGGGAAAGGGAACATGACAAGGACATCCATGCTTAGGTAAAATGAAGAAAAACTAAAAGGCTGAGGTAATTTTTTAGAGATTACAAGTTTTTAATGTCTGTGTACTATGAATCAATGCTCAGCCCGCTTTAGTCAGTTGCACACTTCAAACAGGAGAAGCTTGATGACCAACAGTGTATGAGACCTACTGTAGTAGCTCAGTGGGAAACACCTTGTCAGGGAACATCTTGGACAGTTCATCCAGACACCGGAATTGTCCCAGATTTATCATATCTACCTCTACATTTAATGAAAGACCAGGGACAAATGGTATAAGCACAGACACACAGAATGTAACCTTGAGAGACAGGAAGACACAATCAGGTTGCTATATGTAGTTATTTGTGGCTTTCTGGTTGGCAAAGTAGTCCCACAGGACCACAATTATACTTTTCAGGCTATATGTTTCCAGGTATGGCCAGACGTGAATTAGACATTGACCAAGGCAGCATGAAACAACCTACTGGGTGAACTTAAAACATAGGCAAGTGTATTGAGTTTCTGCATCTGAAAGTGATGTTCAGTGTTGGACTGACTGATCACAATGATCTGCTGCTGCAGCCATCATGGCAGCTGACTGTTCATGATGATTGGATCCCCTGGGAGTTACACTCTTGGCTCTTCCATGGTGGTGAAATCAACTGTTATGACTGGCAAAGACAGCATAGGTGAATGAAAAGATTGTATTAAAACACAACTTTATTAATAAACAGGCAATCAATGAAGTCATGTAGCATGTAGTCAGAAACATAATGTAGTAAAAAACACAGAGTAAACAGAATAGGTGGAATACAGAAAACTAGGTAAAAATAAGAAAGATGAAACAGAGCAAAGAGTGGTAACCATTAATCTGATACTGTATGCAATAGAGCACTCAGAAACCAACACAGAGCAACTGTGGCTATGCACAGAATGGAACAAACCAACATGCGTAATTTGTGACAAATATCTTTTCCAGACTTCTAAAGAATGTGACCAATAAGTGATAATGTCTGGTTCATAAAAAAAACATTAAATAAGGGCAACACCTAACTACACCAAATGATCTCAATCATGGCAGCAACTACTCAATTTAAGTCAGAGGTGTCACATGCCGACACAGGACTGTGCAAAAGTTATAAGCACATCTAAAAAACATCTGCAAAGCACAGCTGACTTAATACTAGACGGAAAACAAACAATTAAAATAATTGCTTATTAAATGAATGCTTTTTCATCAGTTCCCTTGGATTTGTTTTGCGTTTTTTTGAATAATTGATTTTCTAAACATCTTAGATAAACTTTATTTGGTCTTCTATGTTTTCACTTAAATGCTATATATCTACAAGGTAATTATATATTTTTAATCTGGAAGAGTCATCTGTTAGGCAATTTAATGTTAACAATTTCTCATGTTAACAACAGGAAATGTTATTGTAAAATGTATTTGAAAATATAAATTACACAATAATAAGACAGAAAGACTCCTATAATGCAATAAAGAAAAAGGTATCCTCCTTACTGCTACATTTATTTAACTACTGTCATTCTCTCGACATGTATGCAATTCAGCATAAACAAACTATGTAGCAATGTATTTTTACCCTGCTTATCTTATGGGTGGCATTACTGTTTGTGGCAAAGTTTGGTCTACACAAAAATGTAAAAATGGGTGTGTGGGCAATGGGGCAGCCCAACTTGACACATAGAGTTAAGGATAATATGGTTAGTACAACAAGGCTTAAAGGATTGTTACTCCACTCTCCTGCTTTTATTCCTCTGAATCTTCAACTAATTATCCTCACAAGAACATACACATACTCTCCCCACTCTCTACTATAGCCAACAAAACAACAGTAATTAAAAGAGCTGTGCTTTGAAGTGGCAAACACCCTGCTTTTCCAATCAAAAAGTTAGTTAGATAGATATGTTCCATTTTTCGCAGAGGATCAAGAAAAGATAGTGGTGTGTGCCGAGGTGACGGGTGATGGAGAAGGGAAGATAGTGACTCATAATTAGACCGAAAACTCCAATGAAAACAATCAATGAAAGAGCATCACTCAAAATTTAAGGCTGCATTCTGAACGACACACATAAACACATTTGGCCTCAAGCTAGGCCATTAATATTTCAATAAATAAAGAAGAAAGGAGATCCAAGACAAATATTTGAGCTTTTGGGCTTCTTCCTCTTTTTTGCATTTCTCCTTTGGCTTCTAAACAAGCCTGCCAGTTATCGACATGCAGCACATCTGTCTCAATAGGTCAACCCTGTTCTGTGGAAAACAGTTGGGATTACAAATGAAACAATGCTGCACTCCTCTCTCCATCTTTGGGAAGAGGAAAACACACAAAAAAAAAACACATTTACTTTGCTCTGTTCTATAGTGCTGGAAACTGAAATGAACTGGAAATTTACATATCATTAGTCTGCCTTCCTCTGTTCACTGGTATATTTTTATCGTTTTGTTGACATGTTTTTTTCCTTTGTTCACTTCATTTTAATGTGTAAAAAAAACAAGAAATGGAGGAACGCGTCTATGTGACTCTATGCAGACATACAAAATGTTACAAATTCAAAATTTCTGTTGATGTATTACAAATTATGCTAAACTTGTAACGGCCTTTTTGGGGGTTAGAGATTAAAACTTAGCCTAGAACAATATGGGTTTTGTCAACGGCACTGCAAGAGACTAGAAAATGTTATGTTTTGACATTATTATCAATATTAAATCTGTCATCACATACAGAATGCGTAAATGAACCAGACATAACACATCCATGGACTGTAATCTTATTTGGAACTAAAATACTACTTGTGTATTCATAGCTAGCCAAAACAGTCTCAGTTATATGTTTCGACTGAAGCATTAAAAGTCACCCCCCTGTCCGCTTACTATGATGCCCAGATGAGGGACATGGCTGCAGGGGTCTTTAGGGGGGTCTTAAGACTCAGTACCCAGCCTGTTCTGGAACAAGTAAACAGGCCTGTACTTTAAAGCTTTTACACATCAATTTGAGAGTAGACACACTTTATGTCCAACTGCTGTAAAGCTCCTCTGCATAATTCATAAGCACTCAGTTAATCTATTGATCTGTGTTTTTCCAGAGGTAGTGTGGACAATCTTGCCTGGATGGGAAATGGCAGGTAAACCTGGGATACAGGAAAGAAGAGAAAATGGACAGGAAGAGGATAGGGTTATGTATCTTGGTATAAAAGTAAAATAGATAGTAGGGAGAGCAATTTAAAATGCGCCATGGAGATGAATAATAGGAAGAGGAAAATGCAGAAAAGAGACTGTATAACTGCAAGAAACAAGCATGGCTTGCACATTAAACCGAATAGTTTTATAGTGTTTTAACTTGCAACAAAACATGATTATCTGCTGTAATGTGTAAGGCAGTGGCAAGTCATGATAATTCATTTTTACACAAATTCTTTAGCAATGAAAAAACTGTGCTGGATTCCTGTGTTTATTCCTCTCTGGCCCAATTTTATGAACACACATATAAGTGTACTCATATTTAGATAGAACCACTGTCAGCACTGTCATTATTTAGAACCAGGGGTGTTTATAGGATAATGGTTTTAGAAGTACTGAGCACCCAATAATGAGATTAGTTTCTAACAAAAAACCCTTTTTACACTTGTGACGAAAGACCATCTGACTTTTTGGGTAGCAGAAACACTGTTACTGACAACAAACCTATAAAAACCTCCATTAATGCTGAGTATGTGAGATGCAAAGTCATCAGTAGATTACAAAGTGTAAGAAAATTGTATTAAAAGAAAAACAATGCATGAAGAATCAAGGTATAAAGATCAATAAAGTGAGGCAACCCTGCTTAAGGCACAATGTCATTCCACCCTTCTGCCATTATGGATTTAACAGATCATGCAAATGTTTCCTTCTACTGTGCAACTGTTGTATTTACGTTGTTAAAATCTTATGTTTAAACCATATACTTTCTGGGTCTTTTTCAGTATCATACACAAACTTCCACTAAACCAACATCAAAAAACTATTTTTTTAGGGGTAAATGGATCTATACAAACCTATGTCTAGTACAGAGCATTCTGATATGTAAACAGAATCCTAGCTATGTATTCATCATATCATCATGTACAGTAATTCTACAATAAAGCATATTGATGAATGTATAAATTATGTGAGACCTATCTTAGTCTAGAGGTTCACCTATTGAAAACAGGAAACGTGGGGAAGTGGCGGTTAAGGTACCGGAATTTTAAGGTCAAGGGTTCAAGTCAAAGCATTACTGAGCAGAAAAGTCAGGGTTCAAGTCCAAGGTTCAAGCATGGAAAAGGTTTTTGCCTGACAATTGGCCTGTACCCTGTTAGATTGTATTGTATTTAAGTTGTTCTGGACTGGGCAGTGCAGTAGTTAGCACTGGCGCCTCACAGCTCCAAGATCCCTAGTTCAATCCTGACCCTGGGTTACTTTTGTGTGGATTTGCATGTTCCACCCATATCTCTGTTGGTGTTTTTTTCTAGGTACTCTAGCTTCCCATATTCCAGTTTGTGAATTACACAAGTAGGTACTGTCGTACCTGCGTCACCACCAAGAATTAAACAAATAAGACAATGAATTAATGTTTTGGTTAAGCGACTCTATCAAATGACCAAATGTACAGGTACAGGCACTGCTCAGAAAAATAAAGGCAACCCTTAACAACACAATGTAACTCCAAGTGTTCCCTGTACTTTTTGAGCAGTATATAATTGTAGATATGCACATGGTTGTCCACAATCATTAATTCAGCTCATATTTAAATTAAAACTTTTAAGCCTGAACAGTATTTAGAAATTGGAACCATTTGTGGAATTCTACTGAATGATCTCTCAGATCTCTCCCTTGTTAGGTTTCTATCCATAAACTCACCAAGCATGCATATTTCATGGCTCCTTGGCCACTGACCTGTCAGTTTTTGTACGTTTTGCTCCACACATTTGGTCCTTTCTTGCCTCATGTTCCATTTTGCTTAGACCACACCTTCTTTTTGTCCCATTCCTCAAAACTCACTTAAGAGCTCTTTCAGCCTGAGTGAACAACATCAAACCACTACACCATTTTCATTGCATGAACTTCCTTGTTTATGCACCTGCTCACCTACCCACCCTAAGCACATGTGCACGTGCCACAATCTATAAAGATTGAAGTAAAAAAAAATAAAAGTTGACATGTTGAAAAATAACAAATGGATGCAATACAGGGAAACACATTTGTATCTGTACTGAACATGGTAAGCAGAGCCATATGGGACAGCAGGAACAAGCAGGAGTAAACAGAAAAGCAGAGACAATGATCTATTCAAGGTGTAATCTAATCAAGATTGCAATCACTACTGAATAAACCACTACATATTAAATATTTGCTTTGATACTGTATACAAGCTGTAGAAGCAGTAAAATAAACAAGGTCTCAAAACTTGAGTATTCATATGACTAAGAGCCAGCCAGCATATCCGTACATAATATTCTCCAGAATACGTGTAAGTTGTGCAGGTCTTGCATCCACTGCATCCACTGGTAATGCTGTAAATTCCATAAATTATATATATATATATATATATATATTAAAACAATGTCTGTAATATTTGCTGGAATAACAACGATTCTGGTTAAGCATTTTAATACACCTTCCTAAAAGATTCCAAACGTGCAGATGTTATAAAAACGGCCGGAGAAACGCACACTCATGTTAATTAAAGTAATGTCATTTTAACAAAAAAAAAAAAACAACTGGTCTATTTTCCAGAGTTTGCATACTCTTCTCTTGTCAGTGTAAATGTTTTAGGGGTAGTGTGGTTAGGTCAGTTAACATTGATCATTTCCATTTGATCTTGTGTGTTTTACTCTTGGAGATACTGCTCTCATTTCAATAATCTCTAAATCTATAAGAAACCTTGTGATTTTCATGAATATTTTTTCACTATTTGGTAGTAAGTTTCTCAGAACTGAACACTGTATAAGTTGAAATACTGTATATACAAATATCACCTCTTAATAGGAATGTAGTTATCGCAGTGAACAACTCTACTTTTTGATGGCAATGTTTATTATGGAACATTATGCATTGTTACCTATCAGTGAATGGAAGTATGTGAACCTATGTGATTTCAGTCTCCTGTAAGAAAACTTTTTTCCTTTAACCATTCTATTTTAGAACAATTTGTGTTCTTGTTGTTGTTGTTGTTTTGTATCACCCACTTGCTCTTGAAATTCAGTTCATGAATAGATGTCCTAACATTTTCCTTTAGGCTTTACTGGTATAACTGTTAGTTTCACTGTCCCATCAATGGTGGCAAGATGAATCATGATACTACTACCACACCATCATTCACAAATAGGATAAGCTTCTTATGCTGGAATGCACTTGTTTCCTTTCTCCAGAAAAAGACTTATAAAGATTTGTATATATTTGATCCACCCACAGTGTGTGAAAAGTTAGCCGTGTGAATCTATTTCATTTTTCTGGTGTGAATCAACAGTTCTTTTTCTGGAGGACTGAATGGTTCCCTGCTTACCTCCACAAAGACCATACTCCATAGCTCCATGTTCTTTAAATACTTGTCAACATTTTTATTTAATTGGTTTATAATATCTGTCTGATTTCCTTTATAATTAAAATAATAATAATAATAATAAATAAATATA
>JAUZST010011992.1:0-11651 GCA_034779995.1 Parotocinclus haroldoi
TATATATGACTAGTGTTGAGCCTGAGATGGCCACTGATGCTTAATGCGACGTTAAAGAAGTCAAATAAACAAGCAAATTATAGTCATTTGTTAATTGCTTATTTATGTGGGGACCATTTACATTGCGTGTTTATGCATCGTTGCACTCTAGTGCAGTGTGTATTGCTTCTTCTGCCAAGCTTGTCAATCAACACTGCAGAGTCACGAGCAGAGGTAGGAGTTAAAGACCAGAAATCTGTCATTCACTCATAAGCTTACTACCTTACTGGTCAAGCTCCTTAGCTCACGCTTGGACTCAAAAAACTTCTAACTCAGTTTAGAGAAGTTTTTGTGCACGTTTCTTCTGTTTGCATTGATGGTATTCTGCTGTTTATTTGTAAAAAATAAGTGTTTATTCCTGTCCTATTGTAAGTAGTACTCCTTCTCCTTCGTCCTCCCACTGCATGTATATTCTGTCTAACATAAAGCTATATTAACTGGTTTACATTGACTCGTTGAGTCTCTGTTGCATCTGGCTGGTGTTTCGTGTTATTCATAATATTGCGTATCAACGCATTTTTGTCTTCAAACAAAAGTATCAGTCATAATTTGGTAGATTGACTGGAGTCCTAAGGATCATCTTGCAGCATGACCCACATTCTCTTGAAATTCTCCTGACATTGTCCATTAGGATTTGCTGGTACGATTCGGGATTCGTTGTTCCGTCAATGTTGGCAGGCCGTCCTCCACATTCTACCCACAACCTCCATATTGCACAGGTGGAATAATGTTCTTATTCTGGGATGCAGTGTTTTCCTTTCTCCACATATAACACCTCTCAATTAAACCAAATAAGTTACATGTTCCACTAAGCAATTTTTTAAAATAATTTTCTGGCTTGCCCACAGGGTCTTTAGCAAACTGCGGATGGGCAGCAATGTTTGTTATTTCCTTCATTTGTACACAGTCTGTCTGACTGTGGATTGTTGGAGTCATAATTCCTCCTCCATTGTTTATTCCACAATATACTTCTATAAAAATCTGTTGTGGAGATCATACCTTCATACATCGCTCCTTTGGAATACCTGAAGGAAACCTGCACAGACAAGAGGAGAACATGCACACTTCACACAGGTGGTGTCCAGGCAGGGAATCAAACTGTAACTGTCTGGAGCTGACAGGCAACAGCATTAACCATAGTGACACTTTAACTAGGTGAGTCAACTGATTCTTATTTACAACGAGAACCTTGTAAGCAGCAGATGCTTCTTAAGGAAACATGTTGTTCCTTGTGAAAAGTTGTAATGGATTAAATGATATCTACAATCCCACATGTTTTTAAAGAAACTTTAAATAAGTGGGTAGTTGTGGTATATGAAGGCACTACAGTATGCACACTTTAGTCACATGACTATTATACAAAGACACCACTGCAGACAAGTCTTGAGTACCATGAACTCCACCTCCTCCTCTTCCTCCCTCTGTCCCATAAACCCACTTTTTTCTGGGTGTGAAGAGTAGTTTTGTGTTCTTGGCTTTCCAGAGACAGAGCTAGAGTCACACGACACTGATGCCTGCTTTCACTAAACTCTCCCTGTACTAACCCCTTCATATTTACCCTGTGCTCTTGCTGTTATAGTCTACTGTATTTCAGACAATGCCTGTTATTCTCACTCATGCTAAATGAGCAGACACATGTACACAGAGACGGTTTGTTCTCTGTTGCAGTGTTGCAGTCAACCATGGTTGTAAAAAGTCAGGCGACTTCATGTTTTAAAGGATTACTCCCATGTCTGTGTTATTTATGGCTGCAACAATGCAGCTGAACTGTCTGTTTGTTAGCTTTTGTTACTTTTATTCCACTGCAACCTGGGCCAGTCAGTTATATAGCTTTTATCCTGCAGGACTAGCTTGTCAAGTGCCACTCCCCTGGAGACGCTCCGTGGAAATAGTCTCTATAGCAATAGGGCCTTGATAGACAGACAGACAGTCAGGCATGGCATGTTCATTTCATTTCAAAAGGCTGTCCTACAGAAAACTGGCCTGATTACCCCATGGGTTTACTCCAGGTTTCCAAGCATCTCCCAAAACATGCATGTAGGTGGAATGCTACTCTGAATAGAATGTGTAAAGTAATGCATGTAAGTGTAAGTGTACGTGTCCTCGTGTGACACCCAGCAGTCGACCATGGTCAGGATAAAAACATTTCCTAAAGATGCAAAACCATGTATTAAAAGTGTAAAGTTGCCATGTATGATACAAGGTAAATTTAGCATGCCACTTAACACTACAGTAAAATGAAATAATTAAATGCAGCACTTTTTAAGAGTTGATATTTTAAGAGTCATGATGATGTCTAAGATGTAAGGAACAAAAAGATTTTTGTTTATGATTGGATCACAGCATTCTTTGTCTCAAGCTTTAGGATAGTCTTTCACAAGTGGTCTTCATCCCTGTTTACTCTTTAAATTATCGCCAGTATCCCAAGCTGCTCTGTACTATCCTGTATAGGTCAGAAGGAAAACAGAATATCCATACAACTAAAACAATACCTAAAACGTACCAGTGTGTACCAGTATGGTGTGTGGTTTACCAACGGTAATGCACAATTGGAAGGGTCTCATAAATATAGTAATGCAAAAGATTGTGTATTTATGTGTGTTTGTAGTGTTTATTTATCTGAACCCTTTCGGTACATGCACAGAGGACAGCATCTCCTCCCAGCTCCAGAGATCACACGTTCAGGAAAAAAACAACAACACACTTCCTGAGTAGATGTCACACAAATAGTAGCACATTTACACATTCTAACAGTGTATAGTCAAACCTGTTTCTTTGGAAGCCTTTGTCAAAAAGTGAAAGAAATATGTGGTCGTGTTTGTCAATGACTCATTTATGATCGTGACTCAGTGATGTCATGCTATGTAAATCACAATAAACCTGCACAAACACATTCATCTGAAAATCTGTTTCGCTCCATATCACCATGCAAAAACCTATTAGTAATTATTTAGGAAACCAACTACTAATTTTGTCAATGTATTAAAAATTAAGTCTAATTTTCAAACCAAACACCAAGCTACTATAATAACTTGACTAGTAATATCACTATATCAGAATAATAATATAAAAGAACATAAATAACAGACAGAAGTGATGCTCACATTATGTTTTTAAAAAGTGGCCTTTTAATAACATTTAAACAGATTCAGAAAGTAAATATCACTACCAGGTCCTATAGTGGTGCTCGAAAGTTTGTGAACCCTTTAGAATGTTCTGTATTAATGTATCCCCATAAATATGATCTAAAACATCCTAAGATTTTCACACAAGTCCTACAAGAGTTTCACACAAACGTAGATAAAGATAACCCAGTAAAACAAATGAGACATGAACCTCTAGGATTAGCAGTTAATTGGAAGGTGAAATTAGAGTCAGGTGTTTTCAGTGACAATCAGGTGTAAGTCTTTTCTTATTTAATGAACAGGCCTCAATCAAAGTCTGTGCTTCACAGCACATATTTGTGGAAGTGTATTTTGGCACGAACAAAGAACATTTCTGAGGATCTCAGAAAAAAAAGAGTTGTTGATGGGCATCAGGCTGGAAAAGGTTACAAAACCATCTCTAAAAAGTTTGGACTCCACCAATCAGTTTGGGTGCAAATTCTTGTCCAGGTAAAATGTTACAGCATAAGTGACATCTTTCCAACACAATATCTGATATCGTGCTACCTTTTTGAGTGATTTGAAAAATATGTTTAAGTGGCATGATCCAATTGAGAGAGGGTGTCTGAGTGTGCTCTAGGAAGGACTGTGACCTTTCTAGGGCTGTTAGCCTTCTTGCACCCTCTACTGCCAGTTGGTCCCAGCCGTCTGTGCCTCTGAATTGTATTGTTGTTTGTTCTCTGGCCATTGTGTAAAATGTATTTCCAAAGCATTTCCATATAAATAATGATGAAATATTTAGTCAACATGTCATCCGTGTGTTGCCAAACATCGCTTAATGATGTGCCCACTTTGGGCTACTATTTGTTTGGTTGTGTGTCTGTCAGACAAAATGCAAGCTGTAATTGTGAACAATGTAATGTCTGGTTGTTAAACTGCATTGGAATTGCATGTAAGCACGTTTAGCGTAAGTAACAACGTGTGTATTATTGTGGTTCTTCTGTTAAGGAAGATTGTGAAGAATATTTGTCTCATTTATGATTTAGAATATTTGTGTTTGTCCTCATGTTATTACGTAGTGCAAAAATTAAGTCAGCCAGCCAGCAAAACTGAGGTATCATAGGATGGCAGCAGGATGATTATTAGTCGTATGAGCCTACATCGAAACAGCACAAAAGAGAACCAGCTTTGGATAAGGTTCAAGGTTTTGCACTCCCTTTTACTCTCTCTCTCCTCCCCCCCTTTACACGCACATATGCCTTCATCACATTATCCACACAACTTATCTTGCTTTCTCTATCTCAGCTTCTCTTTATTTGTTTATTTCTTTCTGCCGCTCACTCTCTCTTTCCCCGCCCACATCCTCTGCTGGTTAAGGTCCAGTGGACTCATGGATCCATGTTGAATCCTTCTTCTGCAGCTCATTCTCAAAATGCATGCATACATGAAAGTGAATATTTGGCCCGCAATAACACTGTTCTTTATTGGTCAGTTACTGTTTGCATTTAGCACCAGGACTATATAAAATAAGGGTCTGTTGGTTATAGCCACATTAAAGATGGTGTTAGTAACTCTTGTTATATTTTGTGCTTCAGAAACTGTTTTTAATAATACACATAAAGCAAGCCCCACCTTAAACTCAGACAACACAATACCAATTTCCAACCAATCATGACAAAGAATCCTCTTTCCTTTCCTGTCCACTCTAAAAGCCCAGTGCATTCTCGCTTTCTACCATCGACAGCATATGTGGTGCAATATTGTTTTATTTTATTTAAAACAATTAAACACGTTTTAGAATTTGTGGTTGGAAGGAGTTCAAATTAACAGTTTGAAAGTGAATGCATGCAAATTGGACCAGATCACATTAAAGCAGGTGTAAGAGAATAGGTTTTTCGGTTGTTATGTTCTGCTGGTTACAAGGTGAGACTGTAACATAGATTTCACTCAGATTTTCCACTGAAATACTTTCTGACATCTAGAATGTCCCATAACAATTCCATAACAATGTTATTCCTTTCAATAGCACAGTAACCAAACAAAGTACAGTAAAGGTTTACCCCAGACATAAAATACTTCACTTGATCTTGCTCTCTCTTTACCCTAGCCCTCTCTCTCTCTCAGGAAGTGTGTGTGTGTGTGTGTGTTGGATTGAGAATAGCTGAGGCTGCAGTTAGGAACCATGGTGTAGTGTTGCAGCCCCCTCTCTCTCTAAAGGGGACGGTTGGGCCGAGCTTTCCCCCTGCCTCCACACGGCTGTGCTGTGGGCTGCTGTTAGCATCCTCCACAACTCAACTCCCCCTCTTCCTGAGGATCAAGTCCACATAAAAATTCATCACTGTGTAACGATGGAAAAGAGGAGCTTTACTAACCTCAGATAAGAGGAAACGTTTTTTAGAGTTAAAAGTAAAGAAACATGAGATAAGGAATAACAGTAAGATAAGATAAAAAGACAGCATTTATTGCTTTTTGGTACATTTTAAAAAACAAATATAATATCCTATGTTTGACATTGTTTGTGTACAAATTAAATCAGTTATCCAAATTAAACTTTCTGGACAAAAATATGTCCAGAAATTCTTCTTCTTCTATACGTCTTCTTTTGTAATACTTAATAACCACTTCTCTTGCTTTTGCAACAAAACTTTCAGAGAAGAAATAAATGCTCTATAATTTCATTAAGGATGTTTATTATTTTATTATTTTTAGCATATTATTTCCTGTCAAAATACTAACATATGTTTGCATTTTGGTTTTGTGGGTATGATGGTCACCAACATAAACATCAACCTGGGATCCAACATTGGTGACCAGTACACTGAATATACCAGCAGGATATTACCTGCCCTTGTATTTATTAATTAATTTATTTTTAGTTATTTTTTTATAGGAACACTCGGCAAAATTCGGCAACTTTCTTAGACAGGATTTCTGTTGCCACACCAAATATAGCTATCCACCAATTTTGTTTTATATGACAGTAATATTACCGGATTCGTCAGTTCATCAGAGAGACGAAAATGGGACGGGAGAAAAACACACTGGAGCAGCTAAAGAGTGATGAGACGTGTTGTATTGCAAAGATATGTCCTACCTATTTACTGGACATCTTAAATGCCTGGGTTTTTTTCTAGGGAGGCAAAGTTTAATGATTTAGTCAGTTATTGAATGTTAAATTGAAGCTTATAGATTTGTCTTATATGCTAGCTTCAGAGAACCAGGATAAGTGAAAGATGGGATCTTTATACAACAAACTTTCCTTGGCTGTTGACCTGCTGTGTGGGTGTGAGGGGTGGCCAAAATTGCATGTTTTTGTGAAATGATGAATTAATTTTTTTAATCCTTTAATGGAATTTTGTCATTTGCATTCCTATAAGATTGTATAGTCTTATGGATATTTCATGAACACATACTCTGTCCTCCCCTGCTTTTAGCGCATTGATAACATGATGGATTTGTCCTGGGAATAAAGTACTTTGAGTCATATTGGGTTCAAGGACCACTTTTCATTTGCAGATGCCTTTCACATGCCATATCATAACCAAATGCATATTATGCATTTTTCAATTTGACATCGGAGCTCCATCTGAACCACCCCAATTTTAACCCTGCTTATCCCGGTCTTGAACATATTCATTGGCTGCAGGCAGAAGTGCAACCTGCCCAGGACCAGTCCAACGTAGGACTAGGTGGGTTCTTTTTGCAACATGGTGTGAAAATTAACCTCCCAAAGCTTCCCTCGCCCACCAATCGTGTGTCCGAAACATAATAAAAGGCATCAATGGTCACTGAGGTGGTGGGCTTGCCACTGCACCATTCAAACACCCTAATATACACGATTTTCTTACGTTATATGCCAAGCTGCTTCTGTGGTTTAATATTTCTATTTGTAGCAGGATGCAATTTGCGTATTTTACCCTAAACACAGACACATACTGGCCTCATTTTAAAACTACATTAGAACAGAATATTACAGACAGTTTGTGTTCACTGAGTCAGTCTGATCCCTATAGTTTTGGGTTTTTTTAATCAACTGCAAGAAGAGGTTTAGCGCAAGACAGTTATTAAATACCCATATAGAAGGACTATTTTCACTCAGTAAATTGCTGATTTGTGACTGCAATCTAATACTTATGATGTGTGGGCTATTGCCATTAAAAATGATTCATTCAGAGTCTCACTAAAGATATGTTTAGTCATAGCAGTATATGGTGCATGTCCTCTTTCGAAGACATTGCTGAATTAGTTATTTGGTGCTTGTGGTTACAGGGTTGAAGATGATTCATTGTGGATATCGTAATGACAGTTAAAGAACTGAGCTTGTGGGAGAATTACCCCAGTCATCTGCTACGTTTTTTTTGTTTCTATCTGTATATTTCTATTTCTTTTTTTCCTTCTCCCCACAAATTTGTCAATTAATAAAGTAATTTCAAATCAAGTGCAAGCTAAGCCAAAGCAAGAGGCATGTTCATCGGAACATCTGACTTTCCAATGTAGGGTTAAAACCAAATATAAAATGTATTTTTGCAACAGTCTAGCTTGTGGTTAAAATGTACATGCCATTTCAGTGTATAATAGGAATGCTTGATATATTGCACAACCTAACTAACTTGCTTGATCTCTATCAGTGAAAGTACCAAATCCGTTCCATTAGCGTTCAGTGCAACTAGTGATTATTATTTATTTACTATGACTTTATCCATTAGCTAACTATGTGAGCAAAGCTTAGTTCAAATTAACTAGTAAATTATACATCGGCAGTCAGTTACCTGATTTATGTAAATGGTTCAGAATCTGCCATTGATCAAATGTTAGTGTTTATACTACAAACTATGAAATTTGTTTCTGGTTTTGTTCTAATAGAATAATGATTTACTAAATTGACTTCTTATACTTTCTGTTGAGACTGTTCACAGCAAATCATCTTACCAAATTCGTAAATTCCAAATTCTTCCTTTTCCTGATATACCCTGCATCCCTCCTCTGTACCAAAGCATCCAATCCTAGCTCACTCGCTTTGTCTTCAAACCATCCTAATTTCACTGCCCATTTAATATTCGGTATTTACTAATTATGTACATTATTGTCACTCTATGAAAATTGCAACATATTCATCTTTGCCACTTCTTACTTTTTTCTGCCTTTTAGTCAGAACCTCCTGCTCTTAGCCATGCTAAGCTGGTCTCACTACTGTCTTGTAAACTTTTTGTAAACTTCTTGTAAAGTATTTTTTTAGCTCCTTAAAGTACCAGCTATACTTTCCAACCATCTCAACACACTTTCCTTGCATTTCCATGTACAGCCCCAATTAAAATTAAGTTGATACGTTGTGTAAAACATAAATAAAAACATAATACAATGATTTGCAAATCCTTTTCAACCTATATTCAACTGAATACACTACAAATACAAGATATTTAATGTTTATGAAACGGATAAACTTTATTGGGGTTTTTTTTGTTGCAAATATTCACTCAGTTTGAATTTGATGCCTGCGACACGTTCCAAAAAGTTGTGCACTTTCCTTACTTCTCATACATCACCCTGTGCTCCTCCTTCATTGTAAAAATACATACTCACCACAGCCATTTCCATCTATTTACAAAGTCCTCCACCATCTGCCCTTCGAAAGACATTCCTATCCGTGACACTGTACCTACTCATCATCTCTTCATCACCTCTGTTTTCTTTACCGATGTGTCCACTGAAGTACCCATCTGCTACAGTCTACACTGTTTCATCTCACTTACTCTAGATTTCCTCCACCTCATGCTTCACTTGCAGTGTATGTACTTTAAAAACAATAATCATTATAATCTATTCAATGTCCTTCTTCTTTCTAATCATTCTGTCAGACACTCACCTGCAATACACTCTTAATATACTTGTCCTTCAGGATTACCATGACAGACATATCTTTGGTAGAACATTTCACAACTGCCTGATGCTCCTGGGTTTACTCCACATCCAATCAATCTCTTTTACACACAGTATGTCTACCGTTCTCCTCTCCATCATATCTGCCAGCTTTTTTCACTTATCCAGTCATAGTGCCAATATTCAGATTCTCACCTCCACAATTCTGCTCTTCCTTCTCTCTACTTCTGAATATGGCTTTTCCCCCATTTACCCTCCTTCTCTCAACAGTAGAATAGTTTCAACCGGTACCCTGCTGGTCATGATTATCAGTGGTGGACATAGAGCTTGGTAACAAGAGCCTTGACTGAACCAATATGGAAATCTGGTTTATGATCAGATGCTTTATGTTGGATGCCCTTCCTGAAGCAACAACAATGATCTTGGCTTGGGACTGATACTAAGAGTACACTGACATGTCTACCCCCAGTGGCTGGGTTCTCACTCACTTTCTATAGCTGCTTAATTCCAATTCAGGATGACAAAGGGGCTTAACTGGCCCCATTGAGCACAAGGGGGAACCAACCCTGTACAGGGCTCCAAACCGTTGTAGAACCCATGAACATAATCAAGCAAACATTTCACACTTTAAAGATGCCAACTGACCTAACGCATGTCTTTGGAATGTGGGAGGATACCCTTAAATACATGGAGAGAACGGGCATGAATTAACCTGACTTTAGAAAATGGTGAAGCAAGATCACTGTTCACTGCAAAACTGACTCCATTTATCTTCTCTTAATCTGATATAATGTTCTTTTATAGCTTTTCCATCCACTCATCATACATCTTTGCATATTCCCTGAGCAGTATTAGATCCTCTTGCTTATTTGACATACCTGTCCCATATGTATCACATTTCTGGGCTAATGTTTGCCTGCTAGACGCCATACAGCACCTTCTTCAAATAAGTTCTGGATACCAAGAGTGCAAGGTTCAACCTCATTTAGAATAAAGTCCAGGATTCAAGTAATAACATTTCATATAATTCCTCCATGGATAGACACCGTCTCCTTAGACTCCTGAAACACTGAAAATGCTGGCTTCATCTAAAGATTTCTATTAAAATAAGAAATAGACAACTGTATTAAGAATGGCTTGTTATGGCCCTGCCTATGACCCTTTCGGCGCTGTAAAAGCTCTACCACACCCATGAGAATGTCAACCCTTAATCTCAGAATTCATCTGGATGTACAATAGTCTTTGATTGCCTTTCTTAAAAGATTGCTAAATGGGATGGCATCCTTGTGTTATAAACACCTGCCCCGCTTAAAACGTGAGGCACGTGCCATTAGCAAATGGTTTGTCCGTACATTTTGGTACTGTCCTGTTTTTATGCACTCATACACGAGAATGATTCAGCGAGGTGTTTAGGCGAAAGGAGAATGAGAAGAAGAGTGAAAGCTAGACAGACATGAGAGAGTGAGAGAGTATGTCAGAAGTCAGAATCTCTGGCATTCACGCTGTTGTTTGCTGTGGCAGCTCTGACATGCAGTCAGGCAACAGCTGGGGGGTGGTTACAGACACCATGAGTGTGTATGTGTGTGTGTATATATAAGTGTGTGTGAGTGTGTAGGGGTGTGTGTCTGTCTGTCTGTCTGTCTGTGAGCCACACAGCTGCCACTGTTGGCAAGTTATGCCAAAGAGATTTCTGCTACTGAATACACACACACACACACACACACACACACACACACACACACACACTGAGTATACTACAGTATAACTGAACTGTTACTTCTAAGTGTTGTTCATGTTTGTCTTGTAGCCTTATTATAATTTTATTCTGATAACTATCCTAAAATGTAAAATAGAAATGAACAAAAGACACACATTTCTTGCTCATTCACTTTCAATACCTGCTTAATCCAGTTCAGAGTCAAACTAAAACTGCAGTGCAGGTAATATGGCAGGAACCAACCCTTTACATTCTAGAGTCGATTTTTTAAAATTATATAAATTTTATAAATATTATTAACTGCTGGTCTGTGTTTTAAGTACATATATTTAATGATCCATTGTGTAGATCCACAGTGTAGTACACCAATCCTTCACTATAGTGTCTGTCAACCAGTTTAGGTATCACACAGGATAGACTGGGCTACTCCTGAGGAGTGGACAATCCCAACACTGCAACAGCAGCTCCTATCCAGCCCTGTGATCAGCTAGTACCATGTTCAAGGTACATGCTTGCCTTTGCCCTATGAATTTGAGCAATAGATTCTGGACCAACCATGCAACTCCGAACTTAAAGAGCTCTACTGAGTGTAATGGTGTAACCAAATGTAATATTTGTTTCGGATTTTTTGGGGTTGTTTTTACACATGTTAAGTATTTCATAATTGCAGTATTATCTGTCACTATTCATTTTTTTCAGGATTCAGATAGCATTGAGTCCATCATCCAGTTAGCACTGGTGTATTTGAGACTGACCTGGTTCACTTTGGCATTTGACCCTATGAATTAACATAGAGACAAGCTGACTGAGCATGGGATGCATAACATTCCCTACATTGAGAACTCTGTGTGTGTGTGTGTGTGTGTGTGTGTGTGTGTGTGTGTGTGTGTGTGTGTGTGTGTGTGTGTGTGTGT
>JAUZST010011993.1:0-11650 GCA_034779995.1 Parotocinclus haroldoi
GAAAAGACCCAGGGCCTTCTTGTTGTGAAGCAGCGGTGCTCCCTACCAAGCCATGTGTTATGGGCAGTAATACTAATCAATGTGCAAAATATAGGGATACATGGACAAAGCGGCAGATCAGCAGGTCTTAGTGGCTCAGTGTACTGTAACATCTCAGGACAGTGACCAGTTGGTGTGCGGCAAGATTGCTGTTGGTACATACAATGTCCTGTACCGCTCCTTGTTAAAGTGCTGCTGGAAGAGTCTGTCACTGAAAGTCTCCGACCTGTAGGTCAGGGAGGGAATGTGATGTGTTGTCCAGGAGAGCAGTGAGTATGTTAATTATTCAGTGCAAGTGCAAAAACCTGAGCCATAAAAATGAGGAACAAATTGGTTTAGCCAGACGACTGGGTCAGAGGGTCTCCTAAGTAATAATACAGTAATAAGGCACTAGTGAAAATGATCTATGGAGAAGTGAGAGCACCTACTGAACATGCTGTATTGTTTACATCCCAAATACAACAGCGAAGCAAACACGCTACAGCTAATAAACTAAACATCTTATCAAAGAATCAGTTCTATGGTCCAGTTAGCTCCAAATATACTGCTCACAAAAATTGGAGGATATTTCAAAATTAAATATCCCCTAATGAAATATCCACTTATTTTTGTAAACAATGTATACCAAGTCAACTTTTTAGCAGCTTCACTGCAAACAGCCTCATGACTCTCCCAATACATTTGCTGCGGAAAATAAAATCTCCCTCTCACCCTCTCTCGCTCAATCTCTCTCACTCGCTCAAGCTCTCTCACTTGCTCAATCTCGCTCACTCGTTTTCACTGTTCTTAACCCGCCAGCGCTCTTGCTGCTTTTCCCCTTGTGCTCTCTTTCTCTAAACGATATTTTCATATTTTCCTGGCGCAGGCTAAGTCAAAACATGACTCAATAAGGAATTCAGCAGTAATTGCAGCCAATTTTTGTTTTTCCGAGCCGTCTCATTCGGAGGCTAATTTTAGATCGGCAGCACTTGGTGCCTTTGTTAACTACAAGCTGTTAACAGCCAGCTGAAGACATCAGTGCGAATTTCAGCAAAGCTTTACCATGTTTTGAAATAAATCTATATCCACTGCACAGGTGGAGGAGAAAAGCTAAAACCCTCTGAAGGTCAGCTAGTAAATGAAAAGAAGTGACAATGAAATAAAGGCAGACAGTTCACCAAAGCGTGACAGCTAATATCTAATTTGGACAAAAATACCACAAATATTTTAAGAAATGTCGACAATTAAAAGGCCATTATATTATATTCACTAACCCATAAACATACACTGCAGTATTGAGTGTATTATTTGTTCAGTTTATGTCATATCAATGGTTATTAGTGATGCGGTTTATAACCATTAGTCATTTAGAGCGACCAATTAACCAAATAAATGTATTTGAAACGTAGACAAATAATGGAGTAGCTGTAGAAAACATACACATGCATGGAAAGAACATGCAAACTCCACAAAGGCAGGGGCTGGGATCTTAACTGGAAATCTCTAGAATTGTAAGTGAACTGGACCAATTCTTTGCCTTGCCTAGTTACAGTAAACTACTGCTACAGTGTGAAATCAGATTTTTCTAAACACAATAACTGAATATCTAACAAACCAGCAGATACATAAGCATTGTAGTAAGCACAATGCACAAGCGTTATGGTAATGTAATAGTATACGAGCTAACCTGAAAGCTAATATTATATAAAAAAATATTTACCCCACTAGCTAGCACTACAGTTAAACTAACTAGAATTATATATATAAAAAAGGTCCAGCCTACTAACAAACACTAACCAATAATAGCCAGCAATGTAATCCAAAAACTAGCATTACAGATAAAGGACTAAAAAGGCAACTATATAGTATAGTAACTGTGGTCACCCTCTAGCTGCTTCTATAGTAAAGAGGTAAACATTAATAAAAAACAAACAGATACACCAACTACAGCACCAGAATTACTGCAACAGGGTTAATCCCAAATCTCGTATTATAAACAGGCTTCCCAAATAACTAGCATTATAGACAGCTGACAAAAACTGTACATTAAGAATCCTTATATTATGCACCCTAGCCCACATGCATTTAGTCCAAGTTGTAGTAAACCTAATCCTTTTCGGGACTTGTGGTGCACCGATCTAATGTGCCTGTACATCAATGTATTGATCTTGGTTTCTGTCAGAAGTTACATGCATATATGCACCTGTTTGGCTGTGTATGAGGGAGGGGAGAGCAGTCGTCCCCCAGTACTTCGACAGCGACCCCTACCAAGCCAATTGACCGGCATACTCTACCTCCACCCTGTGTCCTACCAAGACAGGCACTCCAGCACTCCACAAGCATAAGCATGAAAAAGTGGGGTCAAATTTGTCAAAAAGTGTTTTAACTAGTTCAATTAAATGCTTTCAGCGACAGACATTGTTGCAAAACTGCATCTAGAGCCTGAATGAATAAACTGCCAGAGGCAAGTAAAAAGGAAAAGAGACAGTCCACGCAAAAATGGGAGTTCATTATTTGTATAGACAAGCATAAATAGCATCGAGCAGTATGGTGTATAGGTTCAGTGTAGCACAGTGGTTCTCAAAATGGGGGCGGACCCTGAATAAAAATGAAGGCAACCGAAAAATTTAAGGATTGCAATTTGCTTAACATCCATCCATTATTTTCTGCTAAATCCACAAAGGGTCTGGGCGCAAGGGCATGAACATCCTTACACGGGGCACCAATACATCGTAAGGCATGCACGCACACAGTCACCCACTAAGGGTCACTTTAGAAACACCAATTAACCTAACACACATCTTTGGACTGTGGGAGGAAACCGGAGTACCCAGAGTAAACCCACTCAGACAATGTGAGGACATGCAGACTCCACACAGAAAGGACTCGGGCCACCCCACCCTGGGATTGAACCCGGTACCTTCTTGCTGTGAGGCAGCGGTGCTGCCCACCGAGCCATAGTGCTGCCCTTCACTTATTATATAATATAATATAATTCTTAATAAATAATAATAATAATATATTTTCCAGTAGATTTTGGAAAATAACATAAAATGATATCTAGTCTAAAATTCTTATCATACTATAGTCTTAGTCAAAGTAAAGCTATGTAACTTCTGAAAGCAAATGCTAATGATTGCATTTCTCTTCTTCTCTCACACTTAATCACAATCACCACAGCGTGAATTAAGCAATAACAAGTAGGAACTTGTTTCTGTCAATTAGCCAATCTGAGGGCAGATTATTTTAGGCATGTGAAGAAGGACTGACTTGTTCGGTTTGATTGAATTGTTGATTTTCGAAAACAACAGAAGAAAGTTTAGTTTATAACCAGTTACCTTTAATTAACGTTACGGACAACCATTTGTGTCCACCTGACCCCGAGACCAAGAGCCCTTGTTAATGGTCTCGACACTGGACTAGTACAACCACACTAAACCGTCCCAGCGTAAGTGATCTGTCCCAGTCTTGTTCCTGCCTTGCATTTTGTGCCCCAGGTTACATTCCACCACCCCCACATAGATAAACAGGTACAAAGAGTTAGTGAGTGAGTCAATTTTAAATAATTCAACCACATTGTCATAGCTGTTCCACTAGAAGCAAGCGGCATAACCCGATCATTCATAATTCTCATCTCAAACGAGATCCGCATGAAACAAAAATGGATCAATGCAATTATGAGCCTTCATATTCCACTAGATTGTATTACATTGGTATTGATTACCACTCTATAACTGTTTATGCTGCATCAATTATACAAAATAAGCCATGTTGAGAAAATGATTGGGCATGTACATTTACATTTTATTCCAAAATATTTCGATGGAACGTTTAGCGAAATTACTCTCCATGCAGACAACATAATTCCACAACGTCCTCTGAAAATATCCACATCATTTATCATGGTTTATCTATTCTGGATTTTCAGTGATGCATCTTTCTCTGACACGCTTGAGCGCACTCCCTGCTGCCATCATCTTTCCCTTTCATTTCCACTGTCAAAAATGCACAAACGCACACGTTCTCATTGTCGAAGCCTTATGGCAGGGAGCATGAAATGTATATAATGTAGACAGGTGGGTCACAGACCTCAGTACTGTCCCTGATTCAGGCCGGCAGGAAGAGGACACTGCTGGACCAACCATTTGCGTGTGTTTATCTGAGTCATCTGACTCCCCAACAGACCATTGACATGGATCATCTCGGGATAATCACAGAAGCAGGATACATACACATCTAGAACATCATCACACTGCCTCATACTGTATTAAACACTTGGGAACAGGGTTAATCAATTGGGCATGAGGTACGTGTTACGCCGCAGATCTCCAAAGCACAATGGCACCTGCAACTTGAGCTGCCATTCCCTGCCAAATAATTCTTGGTATCCTGCCAGTAAGCTCTCAGTGTCTCCTTAGAGAGCTGTACCTTTGACAGATATGAATAATACTCTTAGCACATTCATCAGCTATAGAACTTTATGATGTAACGGCTAGACCTCTTTAAGCACTTTAGTTAACAATGACTTTTGGTTCTCTTGCAGCTGTACCACAGCAAACCCTTGGCCTTATTCATGCAGCACCACAATGGCTTTTGTTAAACTGTGTTTAAAAACAGTGTATTTCATGAATATTGGATAGCTGATGCAAAACTTTCCACATTAGAACCTTCGGACTTGTCGAATGTGGACTTTTTTGGTAATTGCTTTACTGGTTGCTCAGAAAATAACCCTAACATTCATCACTTCGCAACTTTCCACCAGTGGGTCGATTACTGGCGGAAAGTAATCCATTAAATGATTTCCAGACCAAACTAATCTGAGAACTTGGTCCTAACAGGTGTATCAAATTAAACCTAGAGCTCTATAATCACCATGGACAATGAGCCATCAGTAACTTTAAAAGTGCAGCTGACAGGATGTCACCTTTCCAAAACGTCACATCATCAATCATGTTTCTTGCTAAAGCTGCCTGTCAATTGGAAATGCTATTTTTGGAAAATGGAAAGAGTGCCAACCATAGCAGGCCCTAAATCACATGCGGGGTACTCATTTAAAAGGTTCCAAACTGCCTTTGGGTGCAATGTCAGCACAGCTGGCACAGGTTTCCACATTGGACCAAGTGACAGTGTTGGAGTGGTGTAAAGCACAGTGCCACTGGATACTGAAGCACTAAAACAATGTCCCCGTAGTCCCTGGCAATTCAAGGAAATCAGTAGGCAAAACCAGACAGACCCAGGGATTGAGATAGAATTAGGAAACAAAGAAACATAACCCCAAAGAATGGCAAGGAACCAGGGAAACATTAGCCAATGTTAAGACGAACAGCTGTATTACAATTCAAACTATTTTATTATAGATTGAATTATTTATTTCTTAGGTTCCCCATAATAACCCTAAACACAATATTGATGAGGCAATTGGAGCATAATGAAGCTCTAACAAGTAGAAAGTACCTTTTAGAAATGGATACCAATATGTTGTGTTTCTAGGAATTGGAACTTTATGTAAAGCATTAGCGCTAAAATATTAATTGAGCATGAACAACAACTGGTGCTGACGTTCAGCAGATGGTAAAGAACTTAGGGTATTCACATTTTGGTAACACCATTAGGTAAAACCTGAGAAAGTCACACTAAAAGAATAGTAATCAAGCAAAATATGTCAGAAATTCTTTCTGATCAATTTGAACATAATTGATAAACAGGTCATGACTATCTCACGTTCTCCTCTGTCGACTGCCAGCCCTATTTGATCCGGGCACATTAATGCATGCTTGAGAACCCAACGTTTTTCTTAAGGCTGTACAATTAAATGTACATCTGTGTTTCATCAGCTATTTAAGCTCCATATTTAGTCTGTGCTCAAGGCACATCCTTCAAACGTGTTCTCGTGACAGAAAGGTGACACGAAGGCCAGCATTTAAAACTGACATTAAAAGCCCTCGTTAGTGGCATTGCTCCGAGAGTCTACGCTGACTTTAATGGTAATGAAGAAAAACAGGAGTGATGGGTTAAATGTTTGGCTGTCCTTTGAGTTAGAGCATGATAACCTTTCAGAAGATTTCACACAGATTGTGAGAATAATATGCGCTTCTTCACTTGAGCACAGTCACACCTACGTGATTTTGGAAGGTGGGATGAAAACCCCACCACACTGTAATCAAATGCTATCTTCAAGGTCACCCAGTCACCCCAATTACAAATCTAAAACGGAAAACCAGTGCTACTTTCAGTTCAAATGACCCAGCATACCTTGTGTTTTGTACACCAGTTTTACCAGCATGATTATTCAAATTCACCCACTAAACCAGCTCCAGAGCAGCACTAACCGGCATGAAAAATAACTGCACCCATTTGCATGGTCTTGCAAGTTGGCTAACTTTGCTCTGGCTTAGCAGGGTTGTTGAAGTGATACTGATACGCACCACAAAGGTCACCAGTTATCAAAAACCAAAAGAAATTTGGTTGAAATGCCAGATTGCTACCCTTCTTTGCAAACTGCTACAGACTGGAACCATATTGGGTTAAGTGTTGATTCCTGGGAACTGCTAAACCAAACAGACAATGTAAACAAAGCCAGATAATGCAAAAACAACATGAATATTACTACAAACATATACAAATACACAATGCTACCAGAAACACAAGCACATGGACAGGAGCTACATAAGAGGCTAACCTAACAAAGGGCTAATGGCTAAAGCTAACACAACAATTCGAAATACAGGTAATGAACTAGATGAAGAGCTAATATCACCAAACAATAATCAATATCGAAAACAGGCAGGGCTAAACAGTGCTAATGCTAACAACCAGGGTTAAAACACAGTGGCAGTGACAATAGACAGAACACAGCTACACAGGAACACAATGCAGACAACAGACAAAACCACAAGAGACAAGAACACAGAAATAAGCGAAGAAAGAACCAACGAACCAAGCAACAGGAGGCAGGGGAAGCAGAAAAGGAAGTAACAGGAAGTGAGGTTTATAAATAGGTAGGGCGGAGTCAAAGAGGGTCAGAGGGGTATGCAGGATAAGGCGGCTAAAAATCAGGGTCAAAAGACACTCTTTTATTTCAAAAACAAAAGCAAAAATGACATATTTGAAAAACCCATCATGTAATGGGTGAGGGGGGCCTATCTTTTTGTGCAGAACATTGCCGCCATCTTGAAAACCATCATACTGGATCAAGGGAAAGTTTTTCCAATGGGAGGTTGATCAGAGAATACCAGAATTGTCTCAGAAATCGACTGCCAGAGCAAATTAATCAGATATGCAATATCAACGTTTGTTGTTCATCACAGGTAACTGAAAATAAAATTGACGACACCCAGAAAGACCAATTTCACACAGCGCTGTTACATCCCTCATAGTCAAATTCAGAGAAACCGGGACTGTGGACGAGAAACCATATTGTGAACCGCTACCGACCAAGAAACCTTAACAACCGTTTTCACAGCCTTTGCAAAAAGCCCATGATGCAGCTTGCAAATTGTCCTGTGACACTTTGCACCTTTCGACTCACGCTGTAAAATTAGACACAGCATTATTTTAGCAATGACATATCGTATATTAATATTTCTCAGTTTATTCATTACAATAAAAAAAAAAAAAATACAGGGTCCAAACGTCAACATTATGCTATATATCTTTGTTATACCATTGAACCATAAACAACTTATCTAATGGTGGCCTAAAACTTTTTCACAATACTGTATATCAATAGACACCTTTTAGAACTGATCACAAGTCATTACAAATACTTGAATGGATAAACTGGTTTATAACAAATAGGCTGCAAGGTAAAGTCAGTCAGTGACTGGTAGGTACACTGCTGGACCTTGACATTCAGAGTCAAAATAAAAATAACCGATCGGCAGTTTGACAATGTAGCACCTGTACGGTATTGTAATAAGCTGTGACCCTGATACACCTAGAACTGTTCGGCAGGCTTCATTCCTTGTTCAAACTGTGTTGCCATTAGCCTGCGGGTTCAGTTTGCTGGCACTCGGTGTGGTGGACACTATCAGGAGGTTTACGTTTCCCTTTTAACAAAGCTTTCATCAGGCTTTTGTGACCCACGCCAATCCGAAAACACACACGGTCAGAACAAACAGGAAAATAGTGCCAGCATGTCAGTGCCCAAACAGGGCGTAATTAAGTCCTGTAAACTGAATAATTACTCTTAAAATCTACTTGAACATCATAAGCCCTAGTACTTCATCATAATCGTATACAGAGTAACAATGCCAACATATCAAACTAGATTTTTTGCCAGCATGAACGACTTTCAGCTCCGGCCAACCTGCCTGAGATTTAGCCAAATGCCAATACGTGATGGTACAGAGTCCTGGCCTGTCAGATAACTACAAGCACAGCCATAAGGACGTCAGTCATGCCCGACACTCCTTTCACCACAGTGCAGATTTATGGAACATGCTTGGCATCGTCAGTCACCTACGCATCTGCTACACGACTGATCTCAGCAGTCATCTAAGTGCCTGTTCCATCTCTCCTCCGGTACGGGATTTTATTCTGCTGATGACCTTCATTGTAATCATAGAGGAGCAGAACTAATGAGCCAGACCGTCTGCAGTCATGCCAATTACAGCCTTTATGCAAGAGAAGGAATAAAATCACAACACATTATAACAGATGACCATGTGCCATATTCCAGTAGCTACTAAACTGATACGTAACAGTATTGTAATCATTGTGTGTGTACAAACACTCTAAACCGATAACTTCAGAATATGTGATTTATTTCAGTAACCTGGTAAATAGTAAGCGGATTTCTATTCTCAACCAGCCAAATTTCTCACAAAAAGTTTGTGCCGTAAACCTCAAACTTTAACAATTAAAAATTAAATTCTTCATATCCTCGAGCATGTAAAGGAACTCCACGTTTGATCATACAGACGCTCCGACAAATCCAGCGTACGCTGAATTGATCATAAACGTAGGAGTTTATATATACTGTATACTGTATGTAAATGTGGGGTCAAAACAACAAACAAATGTATTGCAGAGGCAAGTGGTCTTTTTTGATTTCTGGATTTCTGAACTACGTCTGTGTGGAGTTTCTCCCTATGTCTGTGTGGGTTTCCTCTGGGTGTCCTAAAACATTCCAAATTCATGCATTAAATTAACCGAAGACTCTAAAGTGTCCCAATGTGCGATAGAATTGGCACCCTGTTAAGTAATGGTTCCTGATTTGCACCTTGGCGACCAGACATTCCAAGCTGATTTTCTGATGAAGCTATTGTTTATCTAAATGCCTCTAAAAGTAAGTTTTCAGGGCTTGGTTCAAATGAGCAGAACTTTTGCGAGTACAGAAATGTCAGTCGTTCTTTGCAGGCTCTTTTACAACCCAAACCTGCGATCTCACCTCATTAACTAGGATACTTGATGTTGGTAGAAGTCATTAGACTTACAGAGTTTTTACAGCCTGGACCGTAAAAGATTGAGGTGTTCAATAGGGCATGAAAATGATCTATTATGATGACACTGATTAAGATCAGATTTTAGAAGCGTACAAGTCATTGTGAACTCGGCACACACTCTGAAAGCGTGTGGTTTTTCACGTGCCCCAGTAAAGTGGGTCTGATGGCACCCCTGCTGTCGGTTGGGTGGTGTTAGCATTGTGTCCCTCCCAAAGTTTTAAATTTTTCACTTTGTTTTTCTGTGTTTTTCACCCACACCAAAATTCCAACATTTAGTGATCTAAAGCTTTAACACAATATCACACCAATTAACAAGTGATTGCCTGAGCAAGGGACTGAACATTATACTTACTTATTACATCATCCCAGTCAGAGCAGCAGTTTGATGTGCACTAAGTACGAAGTACATTCTGGGTCCATCACTTAATATTTTGGAACAAATGGGAACTGGGAGATGACGCAGAAGTTCCAGTCGAAAATAGGGCCTGAAAATACAAAAGAGGAATTCTGTATTCCTAAATTGCTACTAATCTCGTTGAGCTAAAGGCAATGTGGCTCTACGGCACACGGCTTTAACCTGGGGAAGGAACTGTGTTTAGCTGCTCATTAGAAGTGTGCTGTGTTTATTTTAGGCTTCGGAAAGTAGCTTAGCAACTTGTGCATGCTATCAGGACTGTGACTTATTTATGTATTTATTTTGCAGACAGCACCCACAAGTGCTGTTCTAAATTGCCTGAATGCGAAGTGTACAGTTCACAGCACGTAGACTCGAAGGAAAACTCGCAGCCCTGACGAATTGGATATAGCCACTGGGGACGGAACGTATGCCGAGTGCTCAGCTGTGCTCATGCAAGACCTGTGATAATTGCTTGCAAACCTGTATTATTATTAATGAAAACAAGTGGTGGGGAGAGGAGCGACTGTGGCGTTAGATAATTATCTCCACATGCAAAGTCCTAAATGCTTAATACACGTACAGCATAGCAATTAATCCATCGCATCCCCCCAAAAAAATAATTAGCATAGCATAGGTGTAGGTGCAAAACAGTTCTGGACAGCGTTGAGCTCTATGGTTTTCCATAGCTGATCATATCTTAATGTGGCATGTAAATTGGGTGCATTTTAAACAGTGTAGGGAAATACAATAAACTTCACAAGAACCAGCTAGTCTTTTACAATGCGAAACATTGGCGCACCCCTTCAGGATGCTTTGATACGTATGTTTTAAATTATCGGAAAAATACATAGATGTAAAACACACAAATGTAAGGAACATTTCTAATTCTTTCTAATTCGTCTGTCAGCACTGTAAATAACAAAAAAAAATCTGTTTGGGTTGTAGTTAATGTCACTGGCAGATCCAGGCTGGGTGCTATGGTGACCAGGGGCGGAAAACCGGAGGGGAATTGAGGAACATGCCCTCCCTTTCCTGAAAAAAAAACAGAGCGTTGACCCGTCATTTTTAATATAATACATATTAATATAAAAATGATTTTTTTAAAATAATATTTTGTAATATGCATTGAAAGAACTTGTGCTAATTATACATTCAAAAAAATCTTTTTTTATTTCGAAAGGATCAGATTCCCCCTTTCATAGACCACATAGTGGTTTGGTCCACAGACATTTTCTTTGATATATTTATAAATGATAAATGATTAAGTATTGCGCATATTTAAGTTGTTTCACATTTGGTGGCATAAATGCCCATTTTATTGTTTTAAAAGATGACTGCAGTGAGTAAATATTTCTGGTTTGATTTAGTTATTCAATTCATTTCTTTTGTTTTTTAACTCCACTTACAGTTCCATTCAAAAATGTTATTGTAAAGCTAATGTAGCAAGACAGGCATTAGATCAGTAAGACATATTTAATGACTACAGTGCAATTCCTATTTACAACCATTTTCAAGATGGATCTTCTGTATCTTTGTAGCTAACTGTTTCACATTACTGCAGCAAGCAAAAAGGATACACTTTTCAAAAAAAAACAACCTTAGTTTAATTTAAGTGTTTTAAAGTTGCTATGCTATGATATGTACAGTATAATAAAACCATTGGTTTACGTTACATTTTTGGATTTGTCAGAAATATTGTAAATCGTGGACTATCTGAACTTACAGATCTTCGGTGGGTCCGGAAAGTTACTTTGTGAAAACCAGCAGAAACAACCATTTTAGAAAACTA
>JAUZST010011994.1:0-11650 GCA_034779995.1 Parotocinclus haroldoi
TACGTACACCATACTTATACCATACTTATACTATACTTATGCTTATACTATACTTATATTATACATATACCATACTTATACTATGCTTATACCATACTTATACTATACTTATACTATACGTACACCATACTTATACCATACTTATACTATACTTATGCTTATACTATACTTATATTATACATATACCATACTTGTACTGTACGTACACCATACTTATACCATACTTATATTATACATATACCATACTTATACTCTACTTATAATATATGTATACCATACTTATACTATACTTATACTTATACCATACTTATACTATGCTTATACCATACTTATACTATATGTACACCATACTTATACTATGCTTATACCATACTTATACTATACGTACACCATACCTATACTATACCTATACTATACTTATACTACTACTATACTTATATTATACATATACCATATTTATACTCTACATATATTATATGTATACTATACTTATGCCATATTTATACTATACTTATACCATACGTATACTATACTTATGCTTATACCATTATTATACTATATGTACACCATACTTATACTATACTTAATTATACATATACCATACTTATACTATGCTTATATCATACTTATACTATACGTACACCATACCTATACTATACCTATACTATACTTATACTATACATACACCATACTTATACTATACTTATACTATACGTATACCATACGTATACAATACATATACTATACATATACCATATCTATACTATACTTATACCATAGTTATACTATACGTATACTATACTTATACTATACCTATACTATACTTATACCATAGTTATACTATACTTATACCATATTTTACTATAATTATATTATATGTATACCATACTTATACTCTACTTATACTATACGTATACCATACGTATACTATACTTATACTATACTTATGCCATATTTATACTATACTTATACCATACATATACTATACTTATACTTTACTTATACCATATCTATACTATACTTATACTATACTTATACTACACTTATACCATATTTATACTATACGTATACTATACTTATACTATACGTATACTATACTTATACCATACTTATACTAATGCTTATTCCAAACTTATACTATACTTATACTTATACCATACTTATACTATACTTATGCTTATTCCAAACTTATACTATACTTATACCATACTTATACTATACTTATGCTATACCTATACTATTCATGCTGAACACACCAAAATGTTTTTAAATGAAGACTGCAAAAAACTGCAAATGAAGAACTTATCTTCAGTATTGACCATTCAAAAGGTTTTTCGGACTTAACACTAATTTCTCACCGAGTGACCATGAGGGCTGTCTAACTTCCTGGTTTAAAATGCAGGCGTGTGGTTAAAATAAGGCTCACTCCAAGCACCAAAAATTGTTGTTTGTATATATGATATGAATGAGATGATCTTGTGCATGTTTAGCTAATTAGTGTCTTCTTTAGTATCTTGGGTTTAAATTGATTAACACATTCATAGAACTACCTCTAAGTTGTTTTTTTTAAATAAATTAATTCAATTGAATGGTCCAAATTTCTAAGTATAGTTTCTACACTGGGTGCAGGATTTTTGGAACACAATTTCCAAACTAAGTGTGTTTTCTGAACTTTTTTGCATTTACTTAAAATGATCTTATAGTAATAGGTTAGAGCATATTGGCGTGTAAGTAACGAAAACACACTGAATACAGAAAAAATATCACATTTAATGAGTCTGGGAAAGTTATGTAACCCCCTGTAATTGGCCCAGCTGAAGCAGCCTGGGGTAAGGTTACAGGCCAGACTAAAACCAGGGACTGGGCAATATGAAGGCTAGGCCATTTTGGTTCCTTTGCCAGGCAGTCATTGATAGAGCAATTATTCCTAACTTTGGGTCAGAGAAGGTTAGCTAAGGCAGTTACAAAAAGCAGATTTTGTAGCTAATTGCTTTGGAAAGATAGTGTGCTGTTGGCTCAAGAAGGGCTGTTTGGACTAATTTTGCCAAATATGTTTAGTGTTGGACGTCATTAAAGTCTCGTTCATGTGCTCCATTAGTCACAATGTGACGGTCAGACTAATTACCTGGTTTAGCTGTAGGACCCGAAGACCTTGATGATGGCTTTTAGCTTTTAGTATATAATAAACTAGCCTTTAAATTTGAACAACAATTCAGACTTTGAACATGGCAACATAAATAAATAAAACACACAGTGGTGCAATCTTCCAAAGAGGATGTCCAGTCAGTGGTGACAATCCTGTATTACACTATACAATACAGTACGGAATAAGTACAACATTACAGTATACAAATCACCATAAAACCCTAAAAGAGGAAGACCAACAAGAATGCGACCGGAGACTCATTATGGATATCCATCCATCCATCATCTTCCGCTGCCACAGCTTCCAAACAGGGCCGTGGCCCACCCGGTTACTCTGGACGTAAGGGCAGGGACAACCCTAGACGGGATGGCAATCCATCGTAGGGCGCACACACAGTGCACACACTCACTTTCAGAGACACCAATTTACCTAACACGCATGACTTTGGAATGTGGGACGAGACCTCAGTACCCCGAGTAAACCCACGCAGGCATGGAAAGGACATGCAGACTCCACACAAAAAAGGACTAAGGCCGCTCCACCTTGAGATCGAACCCGGGACCTTCTTGCTGTGCTACCCACCGAGTCACAGTGTGGACCCATTATTATATTATTATTATATTCCATATAATGTATATTACATTATGTATTTCTCTATATAAGACACGCCCTCAAATATGGGCAAGATTTGTTTGAATACAGGTGGGGGGGGGGACCAGTTTCATGCATGATGCTCATTAATCACACCACACAACACGTCATATTTTCAGACACCAGACCAGACTGGCTAGACTTCCATTAAAAACTGTGTTTTATGTTTCTCTGTTTTGCAACTAAGGTCCCTCACTTCTCGATCTCCACGGGTGGCAGTTAACAATTTGTTTGCAGTCGCGTAGAAATAAATGATGGCAATATTCAGGCGGCTGTATTACAGTTTCAGTGAGTGGGCAAAGGCATTTTGTTTTATGTGCAGATTCTGACATCTCAGGGTCTCATTTCTTTGGTGAGGTTATGGATGGTCGCTCTGTGGCAAACCTCAGTCATTCTGGCTCATTTAGTGTTCTGTCCAAAAGGCTATATCAAAGCGACAAATTTAGCATAGTCACCTTCACCTTGATGATCTTAACAAAGGAGGTTCCCCTATGAAGCAGTTCATAAAGTTGTCACTGTATCTGTTAGTGTCGTCCAAGCCGGTGGAAAAGGAGCTAGTACTAGAAGTCCTAGAAGTTTCATTGGTTCCTGTTTGGGCCAGTCATTTTATGCCGTTTAGTCATTTTGACTCGACGATTTATGTAGCAGTTATCGCCAATAGCAGTTATAGCCGGACTGAGAAAACATATTTTGATTAGAATATCATTTATATTACATTACATTACGTTCTGGCGAGATCTTTTGAAGCTCAGAGGTAAGAACAACTTCCAGCTGCTGAAAGTAGCACTTTCTGAGCACCTGGGCTTCATTCCAGACAACCAGGCAGTCCTTTTTTTCTGTGCATAGTGAATTCCGGGACAGGCTTTGCCACTCAGGACAAGTGAGGTACAAACCGTAACTTTAACATAACTTTTTCACTTCTGGAGTGACTTACAGTTGGGCAGAGCAGTTGAAGGTTGAAGGTCACCCTGTTGGTGAGCCAGGATTTGAACCCACAGCATTGTTTTTGGCCCAGAGAGTTGCACTAGTGAAGTCTGCTCAAGACTCATTGACCGGGTCCAAGTTATATAACCGACCTAAAGCTGCCTGAGTGAGGCTTGTCACAAAACAACCCAAGAGTAAATCAGCATCCAGCCAAAACCTGGCAGAAAAAGGGAACGAGACCCTGACATGCCTTAGAATGCTTAGAGAAACCATAATGCCCAGCTGCCTGGAATATTGCCACCACTCATTTCTACTTGACTGCAGACAAATTGTGAACAGCCACTTGCGGAGATGTCAAGCCGTGTGACCTTAGTCACAGAACGTTATGCTGCACGCCTCGACACT
Source organism: Parotocinclus haroldoi (assembly GCA_034779995.1). Classification (NCBI taxonomy): domain Eukaryota; kingdom Metazoa; phylum Chordata; class Actinopteri; order Siluriformes; family Loricariidae; genus Parotocinclus; species Parotocinclus haroldoi. The sequence goes on from JAUZST010011994.1 coordinate 4,127, forward strand.
GAAAGGCACAAAGTGGAATATGCTCAAAGTCAGTCATCCTGGCCTCGGCGGTGTGTAATTAATCAGCTGTTACATGGTGAGGCTAATAAGCATCAAGCTACATAGCTGTTAGTTTTCCCACCTGTTTTGAAGCAGATCTCAGATGTGTGTGATTAGGAGAGCAGGCTGGATTCACTAGGAATTTACACGACATGAGGTGCGAGTGTCTTTGGGTCTCTTAATATTCGGTTGCCGCTTGCCTTAATAACAACCCACTCAGCCAGGGGTTCAACCAGCGACTTGGGATTGAACTTATTGAACCCGACGGATAAACTAATCCCGGATTTTCAATGGATTGAGGTCAAAAGTACTAGCGGTGGTTTGCTGGAGTGTTGGTTGGTTGCTGGTGGTTTTCAGTGTCCTCATGTTAGTAGTAGGGACGACATGTGGCTACATTTAATGCTGAAAAGTAAATGTTTAAAAAGTACCAGGACTGAGTAACAGTAATAGAAGAAAGCATGTAAAAAAAAAATTCAAAAAAGTCAAATTGCAAATGCCATTGTTGTTCTTGTAGATTAGAAGATAAAGGAACTCTAACTGTCACGTCATAAATGGAATAAGTGGATGAGTGTAAAAGAGTGTAAAGAATTGTAAGGCCTGGCGTTCTATAAGCAAAAAGTTAACTCTCATGACCCGTTTGCTATTCGTGTCCTTTCACCTCATTTATCAGAGACAAGATAATTTAGATCTGACAGGCTATAATCAACCCGGTGTAAAATGCCGACGCCATCGCCAGACCTAACACTATACAGAAATAACCTAGTTATTATCCGCCGCTGCAAGGCCAAAGCAGGCATCGACCAAAGCACAGGTTGTTCAAGCGAAAGAGAAATGTGAAGGCTTTGCATTATTCGGTCTAATTATACATCCAACCATGGCTTCATGATCTATTGCTGGCACATAAATAACTCCAATATCTGATAACCTGAACATGCGCCCAGAGGTAAAGATCTGTTCGATCTACGTCTAGACAAGTCTACAAGTCTTAAAGATAAATTGTGGCAACCCGGTCATGCAGCGTAATTGCTTGCTTTTCTAAGTGAAAAGAACACAATGCGTTTGTGTTTATACAGCAGCTCTGGAAGAAATTAAGAGAGCACTTCATTCCAAAAGTTCCAGTCATCATACATGGAAGGAAGCAGTTTCAGTGCAGCATCTGAAGAATTCCACACACAGAAACACCTGATTCTAATTAATGACCTGCTGATTAGGATCATCTGAACCAGGTCTGATTCAGAAAGAGGGAAAACAAGACACATAAATGCTGGGATTCAAATATGGATTTCTGAACTTTCCTAAATCATACGATTAGAATAAGATGTTGTTTAAGCAACAATGTATGTTTTGTGTGTCTGTGTGTGTGTGGCATCTTTATTAACATTTACATTTAAATACATTTACATTTGTATTGTATGGTTCGGTGGGTGGCACCGCTGCCTCACAGCAAGAAGGTCCTGGGTTCGATCCCAGGGTGAAGCAGCCTGGGTATTTTCTGTGTGGAGTCTGTATGTCCTCCCCGTGTCTGCGTGGGTTTAGTCCAGGTACTCTGGTTTCCTCCCACAGTCCAAAGACATGTGTGTTAGGTTAATTGGTGTCTCTAAAATGCCCCTTAGTGTGTGAGTGTGTGTGTGCCCTACATTGGACTGGTGCCCCATGTGGGTTGTTCCTGCCCTTACCCAGAGTTGTTGGGTGGGCACCGACTCTCCCACAACCCTGTGTGGATTAAGCAGAAGATAATGGACGGACAGATGGTATTTGGCAGACACCCTAGTGTTAGCGTGTCAACGATACTATCTTATATATTACAATTGAAACATTTCAAAAGCTGTGCAACCTTTTTAAGTTTTAAATACGTATTGGAAAATAACTGCGTTGTAGTGGAAGAGAAATTGGTCTAAAAGAGATGATAAAGCTGCAGTTGGACTAGCAGGCAGTGACAGTGTTTCAGAGCTGATGATTGTTAAATTGTTGATGATGTGTTGTTCGGGTAAAATATCACGATTTACAGCATTACTGAATCCTGGCATGTTTAGTTATGAGCGATTTTATGGGCACAAAAGAAAAGTCTTGTACTTTTTATATTTTGTTTCCTCGTGTTTGAAAATGCTATTCATTGTTTTTTGCTGTGGTTAGCTAAAGATGACAATGTATGAGTTTAGCGAATGACTCACGCAGCTGTCCTCAGTGTTATGGATGTGAACCTCGTACCCTCAAGAAAACGATGTCAAGTTTCAAACATTTGATTAGAAATTGCTTCTGCTTGAGTAAATTACAGGACTATATATATATATATATATATATATATATATATATGTATATATATATATATATGTATATAACTAGTGTTTATATAACCTTGAGTATAGCTATAACCTTGTGTGTCGTTAAAATGGCTGCAGATGCTGATAGTGATGTTAAATAGACCAAACAAAGAAGCAGAAATCTACATCTAGGACTTGTGCCACTGGTGTTTGGGATTTTCATGATCTACATTTTTCCACATCATTGTCCTCTTCTATTGTCTTCATGTTGCTTACTTAATGGCGCTGCAGAATCAATGACCATTTAGCACAGGTGGATTTATACTGACATCTTGATATCACAAATTTGGACATGATTCAAGCAATTATGTGATTTCCAAAGTTGATACATTGAACTAAATCTTGTTTTGTAACCTAATAAAGGGATGACTACATATGCACACACAACTTTTGTGTTATTAAACAGCAAGTTAACTGTTACAGTATATCCACTACATGAAATACACCTAAACAGGTTGTAACGCAATGCACAAAGCTAAAAACTAAATCCTGGTTATGTCTCTGTGCTCATTTATTTAACTTGTGCTTTCGGTGCTCTTGCGTAATCATGTTTTACTGACATTCTTTTAGCTAAGGAAAGAGCAGGTGGAATCTGTCAACGTCGGTGGCACCAACCACGTCATTAATGGTGAGTGAGTGTAATTTACTTCCTTCATCTTTAGCGTGGCTGCATATCATGTATGCCAACTATATGTTTCGTGCTCTGGTCCATTTTGGCTGATCTTGAATTTTCTCTGTTTGCTGACTCACATAAAGTTTCATAACTTTGTCCAGACAATGCATGTTACTAAACAATTATTAATAATGGGTTTCACTAACTTGAATTCATGGTATAACACATCATCTCCTGGTCAGGATCATGGATATACAGAGAACACAGTGTACGTTACGTTTGCTACCTAGGGTCACTGTTGCAGCAGTAGGAGAAAAACAATCCAATATATTGTGTAAATCCTTCAGCTTTTCCCCTTTTAAGACCCTAATAATCCCCTCAGTTTGGTGTTATTATGTGCCCACTGTGTTTTGTTGTGTTTGTAACCATATAACCTCCAGCTGCTGTTAAACTAATCACACATAAGCATTTCATCATGTAGTAAATGAACCTCTTGTGCTTGATTGCTGCAGTGTGTTGTGAGCGTGGCATCTCCAGACTGGTGTACACCAGCACAGTCAACGTGGTGTTTGCAGGGATGCCCATTGAGGACGGGGATGAGTCTTCAGTACCCTGTGTGCCTCTGGACACGGTAATGGAGAATGCATGCTGTTGTTAAACACTACAGGGTGACCTTGAGATTGTGAAAGGCGCTATATAAGTGTAACCTATTATTATTGTTATTATTATCTCGATATACATTTAGGGACTGCAGTAGTCGAGCAGTTAAGGTACTGGACTGTGGACCTGATTGGCCTGATGGTCCAAGGTTTAAATCCCACCTCTGCCAAGCTGCCACAGTTGGGTCCTTAAGCAAGGCCCTTAACCCACCATTGCTTGGATTGTAAGCTTCTGGACACTGTAATTGAGAATGCTTTTTCTGTCATGCTGTTATTAAACGCTAAATTGTGACATTTCAATTGTAAGTCGGTCTAGATAAGGGTGTCTACTAAATGCCATAAATGTAAATGTACTGTACTTTACATCAAGTGGCACAGTGGCTCGGTGATTAGCACCGTCGTCTCACATCAAGAAGGTCCCGGGTTAAATCCCAGGGTGGAGCGGTCTGGGGCCTTTCTGCGTGGAGTCAAGTCAAGTCAAATTTATTTATATAGCGCTTTTTTTTACAACGGAGCATTGTCTCAAGCAGCTTTACAATCTTATATTATGTTAAAAAGCCAATCCCAAGATGAGCAAGCCTACGGCAACAGTGGAAAGGAAAAACTCTCTGAAAGTAGAAGGAAGAAACCTTGGGAGGACCAAGACTCAAAAAGCGGCCCATCCTCCATGGGTGGCCTAGATGATAATTAAGGAAATACTTAAAAGCATATTAATGCAATAGTAAAATTAAGTAAGTAATACAATTTAAATCAATATTAATATTTAAGTCAGTAATAAAATAAGCTTTTAAAACAAGTCTGCCTGTCCTCCCTGTGTCTGCTCTGGGTTTACTCCGTGTTCTTCAGTTTTCTCCCAAAGACATGCATGTTAGGCTAATTGATTATTCTATACTGGGATTGACTTGCATGTGTGTGTGTGACTAGTATTACAACAACTTTAGGTATGGATATAACCTTGTCGCTGAAATGGCCACTGATACTGACATATGCTTAAATGATACTTAAATACATACTGATGCTTAAATTAAAAATAAATCAATAAACCTCATATCGAGTAAACAGAAGTTACATTTTATTCATGAAATGCTTTTAACAGTAGAAAGTATAGGTACAGTGCAATAGATAGTTCTAGACAGTGTTCATAAAACAGATACTGTAGTTATTACTGTAATTACACTCTGTACTTTATCTAATACTGTAGTAGTGTGAAATGGCTTCAAGTAAAGTCACTGGACATTATATCAGATGCATATTTACATTTACATTTATGGCATTTAGCAGATGCCCTTATCCAGAGCGAATTACAATTAATACAGTCTTACAATCCAAGCAATTGTGGGTTAAGGGTCTTGCTCATGGACCCAACTCTGGCAGCTTGGCAGAGGCGGGATTTGAACCCTGAACCTTCTGGTCCAGAGTCCAGTAACAGTGAAGTTGCATTGGCCGGGAATGCACCTACTTTTTATGTTTGTTCAGGTTCTGACTGTACCCCATCTGCTGCTCTGCATAGTTATGAGCCCCCCTATAGCCCATCCATCAAAGAAAATGAATGTTTGTGGGACCATCATGACATAGTAGTATATAGAGTACCATGAGTGCATCTGGCACAGGACAGAGTTGTTTAGCAAGATCAACCTAGTCAACCTGACACCTCTCGTACGCAATGGCATGCTACATAAGACACCTACACATAATGAGTGTGTAATGAGCACCAACTGAATCAGCTAACCCTACTGTTTAATAAACATCATCATCATCAATCTTATCCTACTCCGCTACACTTATCAGCTGTCAGGCTAACGCAGATTTTCACAGATCCTGCTTAATATCTGGGTTTTTGTGACAGGGCGATAGCTGACATAACCTAAAACCTTAGGTTTTGATGCGTAAGTTTAGTAAATTCCACTTTTTCAGATGATTAATTTTAACGATTTTATGTTGTTTAACCTTATTTTACGATTTATCACTTTTTTCATGATCATATTTCGCACTAATGAGATCGTACAAAAAAAACTGCTACACAAGCATACAGGTGGAGAATATAACAGTACCCAAAGTGATATGATGGTATTCAGGGATATAAATAAAATATAAAAAAATTGACTTTTTTAAAGAATTTTAAAAAGTATTTTAAGAATGTGACAAACCAAAATTCTGCTTGACCTGCAAGATTAAAGCATTTAAAAGACAGCCTGTTATTGACAAATAATGGTAGCTAGATAGTGCCAAAAAGAATGGTTCGTTCCATTCGTTCCCAGGCTAATAGATCAGAACACATTTTGACTCTTCCATCTTCAGATTCCATTACTTCCATCATCGTTCAGATTTTTTTATTCATTTGTGGCAGAGAGAGTGCTTTGAGTGCTGTTTTAGTTCCAAATGTCCGTCTCTGTGATATTATTGCCTGACAAACACTGACAAACATCAGTACTGTTATGGTGTCTTTTGATTTTTGTACTGGGACGATTGTAGCTGCAGCAACAGGTGGGATACACTCAGTAACTGAGTGAATATGTGTCTTTTTTCTCAGCACATAGACCACTACTCCAGAACCAAAGCGATCGCTGAGCACATGGTTATGACTGCCAACGGAAGATCACTAAAAGGTACGGAAATTGAACCTCCTGTCTGAAGCTGATCCTGTTATTGGCAAACAGTAAAAAGAAGAGAAAGTGATCTCCTTTTTCCTCTGTCGTGTGTGTGTGTGTGTGTGCGTGCGTGCATGCGTGTGTGTTAGTTATACACCGCTCACAAAAATGAGGGGATATTTCAAAATGAATACGAAGAGGATCTCCACAAGAACTGCTGGACAATCTGATATATTCATATTCATATTATTTTAATTTTTGTGAGCAGTGTATTGCACTGGCATTTGGCGCAGATATAAAGAAAGATCTTAAAACTAAAAACTTAATTCAAGAAGAGTCAAATGATGATCATGTTACTCCATTAGGTTAGGTGTAGCATTTATCAGTTACAGTAATCATTATGTTAACGGAAGCCTCTACAAGTACAGTGGGACGTGAGTGTGTGTGAGTGTGTGTGTGCGCGTGTGTCTTTCCCCCCTTAAAGTAGTACTTGATGTACTAAGATCAAGCCTGATCAAGTTCACAACTTGTGAACATGTAACATTCCATTACGTTTACTGTTTGTAGTTTTTATGACACCTAAAAGTAAATCAACATTCATAAAAATAAATGTAATACAAATACGTAAACAAAACATCAAAATATGGCATAAATAATAATTATGGGAGTCGAATTGCATGAGCTAAACTTTTTTTTTGACAAATTGTTTATAGCTGTACTGTCCGGAGATCAAATTCGGATTTTAGGACCATGTATATATTACTATGGCTAGTACATTTCTTAGATCACAGATGCACAGCCTCAGATCTGCAGTGAAACTTAAAACCAACCTTATTTACATATTCAATTAAGCATAGTCTATGGATCACAGATACCCTATACACACACACTATGCACACATGCATTTATTTATAAAAGTCATCTGAATCTGTGTGTGTGTGCGCGCGTGTGCGTGCGTGTGTGTGCGTGCACAAGGTGGCGGGACGCTGCAGACATGTGTGTTACGCCCCTCTGGCATCTATGGCCCGGAGGAGAGGCGACACCTACACCGAGTGATGGTGGGTATCAAGTTTCCTGTCTCTTTTTCTCTGTCTATTTATCTGTCTTCTTACTTTCTTTTAACCTTTGTATATCACCTTTCCAATTCATTAAGTATCTCAATCGCTCCTGTCTGATTCTCTCTCTCTCCTTGCTTTCTTCATCTCTGTTTCTATCTCTCTATCTCAATCTCTCTCTGTCTCTCTCTGTCTCTCTCTCTCTCTGTCTCTCTCTCTCTCTCTCTCTCTCTCTCTGTCTCTCTCTCT
>JAUZST010011995.1:0-11648 GCA_034779995.1 Parotocinclus haroldoi
TATATATATATATATATATATATATGTGTGTGTGTGTGTGTGTGTGTGTGTGTGTGTGTGTGTGTGTGTGTGTGTGACCCAACCTACAAAAATCATCAAATTATTTTGTCAGATCACCTACATCCCAACGGTATGATGTCTAACATACCTAACTTACCAAGGCCACCACAGTGGTGGGCTAGTAAAATGCAACTACTCCACCCATGTGGTGTGTGTTAGCTCATGTTCTGATTAATTTATTTTTCAGTTAAATGTCCAGTTCCACCATGTCTTCATATCTTACACATTTTTTAATTGGCTAGTTTTGCTTTTGTAGTAGATTTGGTTTAATGTTTTATAAGCAGGATTGGTATACAATGTTTACGCTTTACCAAGGAAACAGCAGCAACACTTGTAGTGGCAAAGTGAATATTCATTCTGTTGTCTCTGTGTGACTGATGAGTTATTCACACACACACACACACACACACACACACACACACACACACACACACACACACACGTTTTTTGTTTTGATGTTTTCCTCTTTCAGATGGATTAGACACAGCAGTGCTGCTGGAATTGTTAATGCAGTGCTCACTCACTGTGCAGTCTATTAGATTTATCTACTATAGTACATTGCTCCACCTTGTAGATTAGTAGCTCATATGTGGCTGCACAGTTTGTGTGTATCATCTAATCCTTCATCTGTGCTCAGGATGCTGCCTACAGGATGCTGCCCACAGGATGCTGGTGGCTTGACATTTTTGGAAGGTGACCTATTTTCTGGGTGATCCACCACCCAGATAGAACCTAATCTGTGGTTGTCCTCACCATTACAGAACAGAATGAAGTATGAATGAAGAATTACATTTTTGATTTTAAAGTCCCCCTGTCTACTGTACACATCTACAAGCAGTGTGCAGTCTATGGTACTGTAACTAACCTCTCTGGACATGGATGTAAGGGAAAATACAAGGATTGATCAAATGCTGGATAAAGAACTGATTAACTTCCAGAAAGTTTCACACTGAGCAGAAAAACCAAGATACAATGTTGTCAGCTCACACTATCTGTTGTCATCTGAATGCAAGGGGTCAACGGTCCCACAATGTCCCAGACTGGAATTACCAAAAGCTTTCTTTAGGAAGCCAAAAATCATGTCAACACATGGGACAGAATTAGATAATTTTAGTAAAGAACATCACTGTGGTTACAGGACAACCACTAATCACACCAATCCTAACAGTTCTATTTATTTTGGGAGAAATGGTGTAGACTGCAAAAGTGTGACTTAAAATGCAATGTGCAAGAAACTAATTTTAGGTTAGCAGACAGACTTAATTGCTTCCAAACATGAAGTGTGCCAATAATTTTGTTTATACTATGTTTTATAGTTCTGAGGGAACAAAGGAAGTAATGTTAGTTAGCGGAAGAATTTTGGAACTAGAACTTTTGACCATGTCAGCTGTTTATGTAAGAACGATTTGTGGGCTAAAACGGTAAGGGTTCCAATATTCCCATGCATAATTTATTCTGTTATGTGGACATTCCAAAATGGCTGTAAAGCCAATCCTGTTCAACATGCATGGAAAGTGATGCAGCAGTTCTTTGAAAGTATGTGTGATATCAACAACAATGTAGTAAGATAAGCAGTCTTGTTACTGAGGATTTTGAGTTATTTGGGCTGACACAAATTTCACAAAAACCTCTACTGACTTTCCAAAGTATGTCAGTCATACTAGTAAAACATCTCAACTAGTCTGTCTGTATGCAGCTAAATGAAACTATTAAATAAGACAAAAGGGACATGCAAATTACTCTAGTTTATCCCTATTACCCAAGCACTGCAATGAGTGGGTTTGTTTTCAGACAGTTTCCTTTAAGGAAGTACTAAATACATTGCAAAACATGAGCATTTCAAAAGTGACCACACTAAGTCATTTGGATGTTGTTGTAAATTCAGATTTCTGATATTATTAGTGTAACACTGATTTTTTATCTCAACACAAGATGAGTAGTAAAGTCGATCTCACATCAAAAGTGACAGCGTTGAGTGTGAGGATGAATTTAAGAAACCGGATTTGTGCCTAAAAATAAAGCTCATCATATACGAGAGAAGAGTCAGTGCTGACTGGGCTCTGTGAAGGCTGATGCCACTATAATGTAATGCAGTACACCAATCACTCTCATTTCTCTTTCTGAATCTCACTTTCTGTTACTTTCAGTTCTCCATTTGTAATGTCAGTTCTGAACTCTGTATAGCCAGTAGCAAAAATAATCAGAAATAATAATGGACATCACAGAACTGGTATATCGAGGAAATTCATTACAAAACTGATAAACAGTCAATATTTTGAGCAATTGGGTTTATACTGGATTTTCTGTGGAGGCTAAAATTGTGTATAGTCGTGGTCAAAAGTTTTGTGAATGGCACACATTTTGTTTTTTTAACGTTCTGATACTATTACTTATTTTTTGCAGTGTTCTTAGACATTTTGACCAACCCCGTACCCTGAATGAGAAGCAACCCCACACATGAATGGTCTCAGGATGCTTCACTGCTCGCAAAACTCAGCACTCATGGTAGAGATCACCTTTTCTTCTCCAGACAATAATTTTACAGCTGTCCCAAAGACTCTGAAAGGGGCTTCATCAGATACTTTACCAGTCCAATCCGTCTTTGCTACCAAGCCATCTTCCAAAAGCCTTTGTCTCACTGTGTTCAGATGCACTTACACTTGAACCTTGCCATTCCTAATTCTGTACGGGTGGTGACCCGATCTTGTAGGGCTGAAATGAAGTGGTTGAAATGCAGCCATTTTTGTGATAATGTCATTATCATGGCAGAGAATGACTCTGCAATTAATTGCAAATAATCTGATCACTGTTCACAATCTAGAGTTAATACAAATTACCACCAAAAAAACGGAAGCAGCAAACTTTGTGAAAACCAAAATTTGTGCCATTCTCAGAACTTGTTGTAACAGTAATTGTGTTGTCAATTAAAACAATGGGAACTTCTTCAAAGAGGAAATCCAACACAGAGTGTGGTAAACGACATTGTTTGTTCGTAGGCAGCTTTGCATAAAATTTAGAGAAGGTCTAAAAACCATGGAAATGTTTATAGGATACAAACATACAACAATCTAAATGCCAGTGCATACGGACAGAAAATTCAAAGCAATATGCCTTAAAAGTAGAAACTGCACAACAAAACAAATAGGTTGATACAGGAGCTATTCTTTGTGACAGAGCTGTAAGAAATCAGCTGAATGAAATTTGATTGAAATGTAGAAAATTCTAAAATTACAATAGAAAAAAAATACAGTTGATTAAAGACATGCAATCATGAAGCGATAATAGAGGTATCCTGCTAAGATGATGCAGGAACTTTTACCAGGTTTCATTCTAATAAAACCAAATGAAAATAACCTAATATACACAATCATGTATGATATGGGATTGCAAAAGACAAAGAGAGACATCAATCATTACCTAAACAGCCAACACACAAGTGTAAACTAAAATATTTACACTTCTCTCTTCCCATCAATAACAGGTTAAGAGAAACAGGTTAACAGCTTTTCTTCAGGAAAACTATATACTGATTCAATTGCATGGACAGCAAACTGTCTTGATCTCATTTATACTAAAAAGATATGGTGGAAATGAAAACAATTAGTCCATGACAATACTCCATCCTGCAAAACATCATTGTAAAATGTGAATCCAGCTTGATGTAGAATATTTTGCCTTTCATTAATGAAGTCCATGCCTCAAGAAATTCAGGCTGGAATAAAGGTGCAGGAAGGGAACCAAAGTACTAATTGTGATTGTTTTGGGATGATTTAAAATTGCTTTCTTATACTTGTTAAAAATACAATTAATTAGAACAATGTTTTTTAGAGGTATGCATATTATGTCTTACCAAACATTTATGTCATGTCGCACTTACCCCTATCTAGAGTGACTTACAACTGATACGGTCTTACAGTCCAAACAATTTCAGGAAAAGGGCCTTACTAAAGGTCCCAACAGTAGCAGCCTGGCAGAAGTGGGTTTTGAGCCCTGGGCCTTCTACTCCATAGTCCAGTACCTTTACCATTAGGCTACCACAGCACCAGAATGCCTGGTGTCATGCATGTGATTTAAAGAAAAAAATCTTGATAAACATCCTCCATATGCAGTGATTTCATATTTTTTTGCCAAGAATAGTCACAATGTCTTGTTCATCTAAGTTTATAGAAATCGTTGGCGCTTAAACAGCTGTTCTTTTTTTAAAATAGGATTAACATATATGCTAGAGCTGTTATAGGTTAGTTTCACAACGCACCATAGGACAAAATCAATGCCCGATAAAACGAACAATAATGTACTGCTTGCCTTGGATGATGATTGTATTTCTATTATGGTACTGTTAGACTTGACATCATTGGTAATGAATTCCTAACTCACAGGCTAGTTGACAGACAGGTTTCTGCCTGGTACAGATCCTGCTTGACAGACTGTTACTAGTTTAGTAGGGTCAAGTATTTTTAGAGAGTAATTTGTGTAATATGGTAATATGGTCTGTGACAGATTTCTGATATAGGGCCATTACTGTTCTGGATTTATACTACAAAAATTAGGGGATATTTCAAAATGAATATGAAACAATTAAAGAAAAGGACTCTTTGATTCTATTTCAGAAAAGCAAATGAAGAATCAAATAAAGCAAGAAAAATCAATTACGGTGATTTAGTGGCACGTGATATATTCATGGGGGTGAATAGAAGCATTAAAAACTGGATGAGAGTGCCCCACATTGACTATTCAGTAGGTTGTATGGTTACCCAAAACACACTGACAATGATGGGGCGTGGACAGGATCAGATTGTCCAGCAGTTCTTGGGGAATCCTTTTCATATTAATTTTTGAAATATCCCCATATTTTAGTGAGCAGTGTACATAGATGCCCTGAGATAAACCACAAACATATAAGATTCCACTTTATTGTCAATGATACAGGGTGGCTGGATAGCACTGCTTCCTCACAGAAAGAAGGCCCTGTGTTCAATCCCAGGGTGAAGTGGCCTGGGTCCTTTGTGGAGTCTGCATGTCCTCCCTGTGTCTGCGTGGGTTTACTCCAGGTATTGAGGGTTCCTCCCATAGTCCAAGACATGCATGCTAAATGGTGTCTCTACAAGTGCCCTTTAGTGTGTGACTGTAAAATCTATAATTTTCTAATGCATAGATTTGTGGTTAAATTTTCCATTGTTCAGCTGATGTCATGTGATGTCAGTAAGTGAGCGCTTATTGTTGAACATCTTGTGCCTGGGCTCATTATCAAGTTCAAAATCAAGTGTATAGCCTTTTTATTAGAATGTGGCTGTTGCGGAAGTAAAGGGCGAGAAGTCCTCATGGTAATATAGTCATGTGTTTGGGCTGATACAGACTTTTGGCTATTAAGTACATGAATGATACCTCATTCATGATTTTCTACCTCATAATTGATTTTGAGAGGCGCCACCCACTGCACATGAGTGACCTTTAGCTGTGTGAAGTATTATATACTGTAGACATGCAACACTCAACACTAAGGTCTGTAAATAGGTTCATATATATCACACCAGGGCTCCTATGTTGAAGTTCCGAGCAGTGTTCCTTTCAAGTTCCAATTAATACTTTACATCATCCCTTACACCAATGTCATGGGCAGGCTTTTCTAACAAAGAAATGGGGATCCCCTGTTTGACTCCCAACCTATAAAAAGTTTGCATGTTCTCTAAGTGGGTGTCCAGACGTAGTATTATAGGTTCCTGGCCTGTACAACTGGTCTTTCAAAGTTTCCCTGTGTATGCATGTTGTGGGTGAGTGAATACTGAATGGCAAAGGACCTAAAACAATGAGAGTGTGTCAACTGATGCATATATGTCAGTGGTAGTGAAAGGTATTGGTTTGTGGCTTATAACATTGACAAATAATTGTGTGATCTATAATGGTGAATTATTTTTAAAAAATACATTTTTTAAAATGTATAAGTTGGTGTTATCTGGCTGATATGTCTAGAGAAAAAAAAGAAGGAATCTCCATGATTATCTGTGCGAGTGTGCTGGGTCTTGAAGGATCACTACAGGTGTGAGAGTTTAACGCAATCACCCTGGCATGAGCAAATAAAAGCACACAAAATCTGACACGCACAAATGGCTTGACATCTCACTTCTCACTTCAAATAGATGGTGCTGATTATGCAAACAAAACTAATAGTGCATTTTCTGGCATGTGAACTTAACTATATAAATGTAATGCATGTAAAGAAATTGCTTTATTAATTAAATGTATTTTTTTTCTGATTTACTTTAATTTACTTGAATATTAAACACACACACACACACACGCACACACACACGCTGGAACATAAATGCAAAGCATGACCTCACAGGCAAAAGGAAAAGTAAAAGCTAAGAACAGTTTGACAGTATAACAGTTTGAAACCCCAGCAAGGGGTTTTCCCAAAACACATATGAATGTGAAAGGTGAATGTGGAAATTTTGCCTGGTCAGAAGGTAGCATATTTGGGCAACACTATGGACAGCAAAGTTTTCAATTAGGATGCAATTACAATTGCTGCTGCAACTATTATTCAATAAACTGATTCAACGATTCAGAAACATGTATGTATATGAAGGATACTTTTGCCATAAAGAAAACACAAATTATGGTGTATATTTGTGACATCTTATTTGAGACATATTTAGATGTATCTGAACATCCCTACAAATCTGGCTTCTCCTCTAAGCCCAACCAGAATGGGTAGCACCTGAACTGGAATAATAAATGGCACAGCTGTGGGCTAACGTAGTGTTTAAAAAATAATAATGTGTATATAATATAGGCTTTGATAGGGTTTTTACTAGGGTTTCCATTGCCCCACAATATATGAAGAATTGCCCCAAAAGACATAACTCGCAACTTCGCAACTAGCATTTTAACTGTAAGCAACTTTAACTGTACCTGTCTGTCGTTAGATAGTGGATAGTTACTGTGACTGTAATGTACTCTTACTTATCCTGTCATATGCAGTGCCTCAAAAAATATGCCTTTTTGATGTTCTTGAGGAGCAGGAACTAGTTAACGGCATTGAAAGCGCCTCAAAAATCTTAATATATGGAGCTCATAGTTCATAAATTAACAAAAACATCCAAGCTCCATTCACAGCCTCATTCTTGGGCATAAGTTTTTCTTTTGCATCTCTGGTCTCACTGCCCAGCACTAAGTGCCTATTCAATTAATAACAAAAATCATGTATTGTGTTCAAGGTATAAATACAGTTATTAGAGCATCAACAGGCACACAATTCTTTTAAAGAAAAAGTAATATTTTTTAGTTAAAGACAGTATGCAATGGTATTGCAGCCATTCTCTAACGTCAAAAAAGTTAATTTTATTTCTCATTAATGAACACTCAGCATCCCATCTTGACAGGAAAAAAACAGACGTAGAATTTTTTGTATACTACTAAAAAACTAATATCATAGAGTATCATCAATATCATAAAATATCATCATCTTGTTTAAAGAGCATCGGGAAGCAAGTGGGGAGCGAAAGATCTGATGAGATCCAAATGTAATTTGAACACTATCAAATTCACTACTCTGACAGTAGAGCAGCAACAAAACAATACAAAACTCCTAGACTTCGCAGAACATTGAATGACTTATTTGTAGTTATACAATCATTCAAATGAAATGCTTTTTATCCTTATAGAAATGGAAATTCTTATGGAAATTCAGCAGTAATCGGGATTCTGACCATCTCTGACCACCTCCATGCCTAACACAAGGTCAGCACAGCTTCCCTTTCAAAAGAATTGCTGCTACAGAATAAAGCAAAGATGGCAGTTTTTCAACAGGAACCTCCACAGACAAAATCCCCAAAGCATCCCCAGACTGCTAAACAAGCACCTTATTGTGTGCTGGAGGTTAGCTACTGTTCTCGTTCATGGGTCTAAGAAGAGACTCAGAGCTGCAGCATGCCCAAACAACATGTGATCTCCACTGAAATTTCCAGCATGATATCAGTGTGAATCAAGACACAAAGACCTCTATTGTATGGTGTGTATAAGCATGATGCATTATATCCCAAAAAGATGCCAGCATCCAGGGACTAAAATGACCCATCTCTGCTGCATATGGGTCTCGAAGAACAGCAGTGTTCAAGAGTCCATGAATTACAGAGTCACTCCAATGATGGTTGATAAATCGGTGATTAAACTGTAAACTTATATGAACCATACCAACAGACTCTGAAATGCAACTTCCCTAAACAAGAAAAATGAAAGGGGCTCAAAAATACTGGCTCAAGCAAGTCTCATCCATTGTCAGTGACCAGGAACCCAGGGGCCAGAGACTTGCTTATTTAAAGAGCA
This sequence comes from Parotocinclus haroldoi, assembly GCA_034779995.1. NCBI lineage: Eukaryota > Metazoa > Chordata > Actinopteri > Siluriformes > Loricariidae > Parotocinclus > Parotocinclus haroldoi. Next base: position 8,389 of record JAUZST010011995.1, read on the forward strand.
GGAGGAAGGAAATGGTGAGCAGAGGATTTGATGAGATCCAAATGGAGGCAGGAAGTACACTTATGTCTGGGAGTCATCTTACTGTCAGTTAAAACTATGGAAATAACATGTTCTGTATTACATACTTCCAACAAACAATTCAAACCACAAAGCTAACAACAAAGGTAAACTCTGACATCTTGGGAAGTAATCAAAAATGTGTAAACAACATAAGCTGCTTACTTTCTATAAATGCAGTAGATTATTATACATTTCATGACACATGCTCCTGCTCAGGAAAAAACACTGGCGATTACACCACTTCCTGTTCAGAGTTAAGAATTATAGCACTTCCTGGCATTTTGAGGGCTCACACAAAACTGTTTGAGTGAGTCTATGATTAGCCTAAAATAGCCTAGACCATGACTGCAAAGAGTCTGCAAAGAGTTTTCCCTCAAAATGGAGTAATGTACTACTCCACAGCACATATTTCGGTTACTCCTATATACAATACTGTATAAAAAGTCTTAGACACCTCTAATTATATATCACATTTGGTTTAGGTGTTAAGTTTTAGCTTTGTGCAATTGTGCAAAATAATGAAATTGTAACTTTTATAAATATAAATAATTTGCAGACAGGTACTTTCTTATTAAAACAGTCATTACGGGAAGGCAGTAACCAATCTTAGACAGGGCACCACTGCATCAAAAGGCGCATACCCACAGACATTTGGACACTTTAGAGACACAAATTGACTGAAAGCATATGTTTAAAATGTGGAAGGAATTTGGAGTATGCAGAGAAAAACCACAACACCTAATGTGGCCAAACTGAAATGTGCCGTAGTTGCACTCATTACAGCACCACCGCTATACTAACAGGTGTTTAACAGGTGTCTTCTACACAATAACTCCTGACATTGGTGTTCCTCTTAGTTTAAATTTGAAGTGATCGTGTAAAATCATGGTTTTTGATATAGCATCCAGGTTTTACAAAAAAAAACCACCCTGCAACTCTGTAATATGACAAGAAGCAGGTGTTCTAATGTTATAAGCTGACATATTATGCAGGATACAGCAAAAAGATTTCAATTTGGCTAACTGGAGACATATTTGGCAATTAAGCGTAACTGCAGGTGTTTAAAAACTCATTTGGATACAGTACATATTCAAGATCCATCCAATGGGTTTTACACTGTTTTTATATTACTGGGATTGTTACCATTTCTGGTAGACCTCCATGACTGTACTCTTTCGTACACCTGCAAATTCAGCTACTTCCTTCACAATATGGTCTTACACTATGGCTTTTAACATGATCCTTCTCAAATCTGCCCTCTGTCAGTATTAAGGTATCACAGTAATCCCAGTATTCCCAGTATCCCAGATTCATATTAACAAAGAAAAAAATATGAGGTACGGATGGCAAGCATTCCGCTCCATTCAAACAATAGCTAATCTAAATATAATGAAATGGTAGAAGCCAACCAGTGGTTTGGGATGGGGAGTATGAGAATAATGATACAATCTGTTATTATGGTACTCTAGTTGCCAAAATAATTTTCATACACCATCCAGCCCTAATGTGTTGGCAAATGCTATGAGCTACATTTGTAATAAATATTTCAGAAAGTAGAAAAGGCCCCAGTAATTCCTACCTAAATGAGTAATGAGTAACAATCATTGTGGTTTAAAGTGAGCAGACCATTACACCTGGCACCAAAGCCGGGTGCCGCAATGCTTCAGACCTTGGGCATATCAAGGCTCCTTCAATGCTGTGATTACAACACATTAGATGCATGTTTGAACGCGTTCCTCTTTCAGCTGAAATCTTGCTGAAATACTATTGTCTTATACTTACTGGACACTGAAGAACTTAAAACTTACATTATTCACAGCTCGCACTACGCTGACACATCTATAGTGTTGTTGATGCAGAGGTATACACAGTTAGTTGTCGAAGAGGATGGCACAATACATATTTTTCATCTGAAGGGATCACACAAAGCCTGATACCTAAATCCTAACTCAATGATCCCAAAATCACATAAATAAAGGCAAGGAAGGTTTATTATGTTACTCTGCCAAATCTGAGCTTCTTGTATTTGCTGTCTCTGAGGGCAAGAGAGAAAATAGTCCAAACTAATCACGAAGCAGGCTTTACCACCCACTGGCTACTGCATTTCACTGATCTAACTACATGGTGTATGGGAGCTTGTATTGCAAGAATAACTGCAGATTTTTTCAAAAAGGTTGAAAAATATTAGGGTTCCTAGGACAGAGTAATTCACAATACTGAAGGTGTTATATTCCCAACAGTTTGCTGGAGCATGCTCAGCGGAGAGTGACCGTTAGAGGGGACTCACAGTAGGTGAAAATGAGAAAACATTGTGCATGTCAGAAAAACTACTTGTGAAATCATAAAAAAATTAATTGCCTTCACCTCATACAATCATTAATCAATTAATAGATAAAGCATTAATTATGACATACCTAGCTCCAGGAAACATGGGACAAAAATTAGTAGTGCACTTAGCACTTAGCACAAGTATAATGCTCACAAAAAGTGTTCAAAGTGAAATTAAGCTGACCATACAAAACATTAAACATCTTGGTTTCATGTAATTAAAAAGTATTTAACTAAATGTAAGACACTGCTTTTTATTTTCTTTTATTTGCATTTCCATACTGTCCCAACTGTCCCAGATTTTTTTGTTGTATTAAGCTACAGTCTGGAAGCTATATGATGATCTATCATGATTCGTGACAGCTTGCTACGGTTCAATGAAACTTGACCTTAACCCCAGAGGGTAGAGAAAGAAAATACACTGGCTTCTTTCATGACTCCTGTGTGAATGCATTGAAAGATAAAAGAACTCTGATTAGATGAGGCCCACCTCCTCTTTTAACCAAATTTGAACAGTTGACTGGGAGCACTGTGAGAGCTATGGTATATGCTTATTAACCTGGCATTTTCACCTGAGGCCTGAAGTCACACAAACCATGAAGAGGCACACAATCATTGCTTTAAATGCGGGTGGTTCAAAGGAAGCCCTGTACACAAAGATAGATTTAGACTGAAAAAAGCGTGTGGTATTGCTATAATCTCCATGGTGTTTTAACCTGTAAGGGTTACATCTGATAGATGCCTTTGCCTCATTTACAGTAAGAGGAGACATACCACTGTACACTTCAACAGACACGTAAATGAGCTGAAGCAATTTCTATGTACCACAAACAGTGGTTTAACAACAAGGGACTGCTTTGACTATATATATA
>JAUZST010011996.1:0-11647 GCA_034779995.1 Parotocinclus haroldoi
TGTGTGTGTGTGTGTGTGTGTGTGTGTGTGTGTGTGTGTGTGTGTGTGTGTGTGTGTGTGTGTGTGTGCGAGCGAGCGAGCGTGCGCACGCGCATGTGTGAGTAATAGGAATGTGATGACAGGGCTGCAGGTGTAAACCCACACACTCTGGGCAGGTGAACAAGAGAGCTTGTCTTGCTCTCATCACGCACTACTGTGTGATTAGGACACTCTTATCTACCACAGCAAGCTACACATACTGTATGCCTTGTCTAATCTTCTCCTCTTTTTGTGTTTCATCTTTATTTGTTAGTACTTTTCGTTTTTTAACCCATTCTAATTTTATCTCATTTCGTCTAATCCAATCCTGTCACATAGTATTTTATTTCTCCTTCATTCTCTTTATATTTTCCATTTTATTGTCTTCCTAATGTTAATTCATAAAACATTTTTACGTTTGTGTTCTGATTGTGTTCACATTCAGGCTTAGAGGGCTATTGAAACATACTCCCAATTTGGCTCAGGTTAGCTTAGGCTAGCAAGATGATACTGCTGTTAAAGAATGATCTACCTCTGGATTGTTTCCGTCTCCACTTCATCGCTTTGAAGACGGTTCTTGTTTTCTGTAGCTGGCTGAGGTGTTTGCAGAGTTGAGCATAATATTGTTTAGCCGCGAGGGCTAGATTAGTCACTGGAGTTGTCTGGACCTCACAAAGATCACAACAAAGCTGTCCTACATCTATCAGCACCCTGTACCAGATCGAAAACGTTATGAAACTTTTGCTCATTGGAAATGCATTTTTCTGGTTGCTTAGGAAACAAAATCAGTTTAGCAATGGTTCGTAGGAACGTGTGTTCAGCAAACGTGCATGAAGGAATAAGACTAATTTCACATGTCAAGACATGCATTTTAAAAAGTTATATAATAAATCCAAAAAAAAAGAATTGTAGGTCGTTCACTTTCAATAACCAAGATGAATTCTGATCTAAAACAGAATGGGCAGTTACATAGTTCCCCATCTCTGTTCTCATGTCTCAGATTTGGTAGATCAAGCTGTGATGCTAAATGAGGCAAGAATGATGATGACTTAGAGGCTAATTTACTGGATTGTTGACTGAAAGGTTAAAAGTTTATGTCCCAGCGCTGCACTACAATCTGCTTTTGTAAGTAGTGTCCTAACTTTCACTTGCTTGCAAGGTTGCATAAATGCTCCAGCCTCCCTGGTTTGATCCCGAACTTTTGTCCAAGTTGCATGTCTTCCTAATGTCTGTGATTTACTTTGGGTACTCCGATGTCCTCCCATATTCACAAGATATGTATTAGGTCAGTTGGTGTTTCTAAAGTGTCCTTAGTGTGTGGAGTTGTGTAAGAGTGTATTTGCCCTACGATGGATTCAATGCTCTGTCTAGCATTGTTCCTGCCTTATGCCCTGTGCCTCTGGCTAGGCATTAGCTTATTAGGATTAAGCAATATAAAAATATGAATGAATGTAGATTGTATCAATTACTAATCTCGTTGGATTTAAATGTCTGCTAATTGTAATCATAATCATAGTGTCTTACATTGGCATCATCCTATATTTTTGTAAATAATAATAAGTAAATAAATCTAAATAATTAATCAACCATGCTAAACCATGTTGGTCAACCATGCTAAGCCACATCCCACCCTCGATGCTTTAATTTGCTGATGTTATTCTTTACCCATGTAAAAACAAACAGCATCCTCATATCGCTCTTGGCCATCTAAGCGTTTAACCATTATGATGTTTAAGATATTTACCATCACGATTATGATGCTTATTATTTCAACACTATCAGGCTCAGAGCTTTGAAGGAGTGCCAGAAAGCTTGTTTTGATGTAAGAGTTTCACAGGGAAGGCTTGCCAAGAGTGGAGTCTAAGCACCTCTGTGGTACGAGTGGGTAGGGGGGTTGGATTGGGGGTTGGAGTGCATGTGTGGTTGAGTGAATGCTGGAAAAGAGAAAAGAAACACTATAGGAATCAGACTTCAAAAGAGGGGCTTGCTTTGCTTTTTCTTCTCTGCGGGTTCTCGGGGGCTGTGTGGATACCCAAGGTGTAACATTTCCTTTTTGCATGAACCCCCGATGGACAGCAGTGCTGAGGTCATCACGTATCCATCAGCTTACTGACGATGACCTTTAGCAGTCCCACTCACTTCCCTTACCTCCTCAGAGCAGCTGACTGACACTGTTCCACTGTTCCTTCTCTCTCTCTCTCTCTCTCTCTCTCTCTCTCTCTGTCTCTCTCTCTCTCTCTCTCTCTCTCTCTCTCTCTCTCTCTGTCTCTCTCTCTCTCTCTCTCTCTCTCTCTCTCTCTCTCTGTATGTGTGTATCTATCTATATCTAACTCCATCTCTCTATCTTTTTTCCATCTCTAGCGCCCACAGAGCCACTGCTGTGTAAGTTTGCAGATGGGGGACAGAAAAAGCGACAAAGCCAGAGCAAGTATCCCCAGAACGGCCGACCGTGGCCTAGGGAAGGAGAGGTAAGAAGAATAAGTCATTTTTAATGCTTATTTTGGATTTTGTACTTGTTAATGTGCTTACTACTTACTATTACTATACATCATATACACATCATAATGTAACCAAGAATATGCCACAAATAGCCAAGTGGCGATAAAAACTCTAACTATGCAAATAATAATAATAATAATCAATACAATAAATAAACAAAATAATTTTTAAAAGTTTATTAATTGCAGACAGAAACTTCTTTTCCCTTGGTAATATAAATCCAGGGGATTTTACTTTGGTACCTTTGTCACACACTACAATATGGAGTTACATTCACAAATGTTACTCAAAACTTTACTGTGCAAAACTGAAACCTTATGTAAACCATGTCCGGGAGTGTCATTGATTTCTCTGGGCTCAAAGATGGCCCATCACACAGTGGGAATGAGTACTGTGATCAGATGAATCAGTATTCCAGACATTTTTGAAGTAATGGATACTGTGTACCCTGGGCAAAAGAAGTCCCAAGTCCAAAAGCCAGGGTTCGTCATGGTATAGGGCTGTGTAATTGGCCTTGGCAAAAGTAATTTACACTTCTGTGATGGCAGCATTAATGTACAAAAGTACGATGAGAATTAAGATCAACATATGCTGCCTTCAGGGTGACAATATGTTTCCAGGGACGGCCATGCATTTTCAACAAGACAATGCAAAACTCATTTTCTGATTTCTGACTTCAGATCTGTCAGATTCCAAGATATACTGTAGTATATAGTAAATAGCAAATAGAATTTTGAACCTTAAATTAAACGTTCAAGCATTGTTGGATTTTTGCATTAAATTCTCCTACAGTGTGGTCTGACCTTAGTAATAATAAAAAAAATACATTCCGAATTAACAAATAACATTAGAATTAAGCTAAATACAGTAAATACATAATCATTCACATGTATCAGTCTTGGCTTGAAAAAAAGTGTTGTAATGCAATTATACCCTACAAACTGGACCTTCATTATACTCATTATTCATTGTTCATTACTGTTCATTATACTTCACTTAATTAGCACAATGGTACCACTCCAAGTAAATTCTGCATTACTGTGTTTTTATTGCTGCACTGAACGGCTGTGCAGACACTCTTGCAGAAAACGTCTGCTTCAAACATTAAAAAGTGAAAGTGCAACTCCATGCAGTACCACATGGACCGCGCAATTCAAAGCAGAGACCAGATGAGTTGTGAGTGATCAGGCCCAGAACTCGACTCACACCAGGTGCACACAAAGATGTGGTGAGGAAGGACGAAGATCAGGCCAGCTGGACAAAAAGCTCAGAAAGTTCACTACTCAAGTTCAAGTTAATGGAAGCTATGTCGTGACTAGAGAAAATGGAGTTCACTGAGCAACTCAGTTCATGGTTCTCTCGTGTTAACTTTCCAGCTTAACTTAAACAAGTATATATGGGAAAAACACAAAGACAAATAAAAAACAATAAGAGATGCAGATGACAAGGTGGCAGGAACTCTTGTATTAATAGCTGATGAAACCTCCTCCAGCAGTGATAAAAAGGCACTGTTGAGGGAGTGAGCGATGCTGTTCGCTGCCTTGTCAGAATAATGGCCCATTCACGCGGAATACATTTTTTTTCGCAAGAAAACGACAGATGTGTTTTTTAACATAGTGGGACCTTCACACCAAGTGCACTGATTTGTGGGGTTTTTTTTGTCTAAAAAGTCTTAAAACTCCATGTCTGCATTTGCTTCCTTACATCTACATTCTCTTAAAACATCTCAGGAATATCACCATGTTTTTTTACATCAGCAACTTACAATACAAAGACAATGATTGGTAATGGAATTATAATGCTACAGTTTGTGTTTTTGTGGGCAGAATGCACTTAGATAAACAAGAAAAGATCTACACTATGTATTCCTGACTGTCATTCCCCAGCCGTTTAGCTATGTTCTGCCAGCTATTTTTCTTAACATTCACATTTATGTAGTCAGCATGTTGCTTGTTCTGTATGCTCCTTTGCTTTGCTGCTAGCAGGATGGGCTGTACTGGCTGAGAACCGAGCTCTGTTTGGTCAGACTGAATTTAACGCATCCAAACAAAACAGAAATTGTAAAGTGTTCATTTAATACACAGAAATCTGATACTGTGTGAAAAGGCCTTAATAGGGTTATTACATTTTAATATGCTGTAAAGATTTTTTAAGTACGACACACTTCTACATCTAAAGATAAATCCTAGTTTTTAGCCATAGACAATGATTTTGCGAAGACTGGGGAGCTTGCACGGTCATTATTTTGACTCGTGGTATAAATGGTAAAACACGTCAAAGACGTTTCACCAGTTTTACCTCCTTATTTAAAGTCAAATAAAACCTCAGCTTCCAAGGTCTCCCCAGAGTGCTAACCATTTCTCATGTTTTTAACCACCAGATATGTTCCTGTACTCACTTTACTGCTTCCCATTTGGTGCTAGATAGATCTCATTTATTGGTGGCTGACCATGTTCACTATTTGCTTGAGCAGGGGCACTGCCAGAGATTTTAGGCTTCAGGAAAATATACCACACTGGACTTCTAAATTGTGTTCTAATATATTTTAAAGCCCTTGTCAGTCTTGTCCCCTCCATTAGCAACTCTCCCCAAAACAGTTCTGCTGTGCATGAGCCAAGATTTATGACTTAATATTAATAATATTCAACCCGGTGGATTTTTATCATTTCGAGCTAAGAAAAATTTCCTAGCCTATATTTCTTAAATATGATCTGCAACTGCTTTGCTATAAAATCAAATGTGATGGCAAAGTTTTTATGGCCTCTGCTGAATAATTAGTGATTGGAAATGTGAGGTGGCCACTGCTCAGCATGCGTCCTTACTTATAACGGGTAGAAAAGATGAGAGGTAAGGTGAGGAAGGAGTAATAATTTGACTGACAGGCGCATATGACCCTGCTTTAGCTCCATGCCGCTTTTTCAGCCTTTAATCTTTCTTCAGCCCTTTTGTCAACCGTGAAGTGAGGCAACACTTTGGCTGAGAAACAGCCGAGTGGGAAATGCTGGCATTTTCTGGGCAGTCCAGCCACTGTCATGATGGTTACGGGAAACATGCCAGATGTCAATCTTTCCCAGAACCACCATGAACTCCATTAGCACGGGCTGGCAGCAGGCGTGACTTTGACTAGACGGAATCACACAGGTGGCTGTGTTTGTACTGGAGCTCTATAATCTCTCACCCTTAGGTTCTTCAGAGAGCAGAAATGACTTACAATAACACACACATGGGTTATTCCAGCCTTTCTCCCACTACTCTGTGGGTTTTCTCCCCCACTGAGAGCTTGGCACCCTGCACCTTGCTGTATATGAGGCCTATTTATCCATGTCCAATCCACTACGAGGTGAGCAGTGCTCTGCTCTCGTTCACTTAGCCACTGTGGCAGTGTCAGCATGAGGAATGTCTCTTGCAACCTTGTAAATACAAAATAGCATTGCACCGTATCAAAGCAGAGCGAGACTGCTTGCATCTAGCAGCTCTGCAAGGTAATAGATCCAGTGCTACAAGGCTTGGTCTGAACTATTAAAGACATAAACAGCATGGCTCCTAGGTCGACATGACTCAGTGAAATTGACAGCATCCATCTCGCACTCTCCTCGGCACAGACGCAAATGCTCTCGCTAACTGTGTTCTTATGTTCGTTTTGTCTTTCAGAGTGGCATGGCGTTACCCTACGACCCTGCCGCAATGCAGAATGGGTGAGTGTATTTTTAGCTCTAATCTTTCCCCAGAAGCCCTCAGTTTATTAGTTTCCTCCTCAGCTGCCACTGTAATCTCATAGTCTGAAGCATGATGACTAATTTTCAAATGTAAACCTCATCCAAACTCTCACACGTGAGCTCACACACAGAGAAGCTGTCCTGTCCCATCTGTGTTTGCGGGGCTGTTGCACTGTGGGGTGTCAGTATTTCATCAGGAATGGAGCTGCAGGACTAGATGTGTGAGGAAATACGAGCCTGTATGTCTTGCCAGCTCTTCCCGGTCCCAATACCCGCACCCTGCCCTCCCGGGAGTAGATACAGCTCCATTCTGTCTCTTTTTGTCTCACTGTAACCTTCTCATACTGTATAGGCATGTAACACCATCGAAGTCTTTATCTCAAGTTATCGTCTTTCGGCGGGCATTTAAATGACCAAAATGTTGTTTATCTGAGTAGGGTGTGTAGAAAAGGGGCACATGACCCAGGAATGTGGGTCTAATAATGCCCCTGTGCTCTGAATCCAGCAACATTCCAGCGTACTTGAACTATATTGAAACTTAAAATTTATAACCATCCCAGCAGTTGCTTTCCATATTTGCATTACTGTAGTATGCATTCTGTTATTTGCGAGACAGCTATTATTCAGCCGTTGTGATGTGTAATTAATAAAGTAGCCTTGTTTTAATATGCAAGTAGCCAAAAATAAACTCTAGTTTTTGACAAAAAGCAAGTTTATGACAGCTTAAATATCACAACTGCAACAAATCATTCATGCTCATATATTCACCTAAAGGAAGTAACTAATATGCCATTAACACAATCTACAGGTGACAGTTACAGAATTTGAAGTAGAGGCTTAACTCCACACGACTTCAATAACTGTGTTTAATCATGTTCTGCAGATATTTCCAAGCAGTGTATTTTTGATGCCCAGTAACCAAGTTACAAGAAGCTGTGAATGTTTAAAAAATGGCCCTTATAGTATTTTCCAGCTTTCTTTGGGTGGGAAGTTGACATTACCCACGTGGGCAATACACCAGTCCATCAGAGGACTGGCAGTGATTGCTATTACAGCACTGGAATCTGCAGCTCTTCTCCATCAGACGTCTGTGTGTCAGTGTGACAGCCGGCCTGACCAAAAGACACAGACGGGACTAAAATTTGGGTCAGTGTGGTGCTTGGGCAGTAATCATCATCCCAGAGCTAACCAATGAGACATCACAGTAAGTTTGTGATCACTGAATTAACATAGACAGTATCCCCGCATACTTCCTTTGAATACTGCTGTAGCTTAATACCAAGCTGATTTGCCTTCAAATCATAGTGTGACATTAAACAGAGCATACATGTAAAAGTTTTGAACCCATGGTCAAATTACATTTTTCTTCATTTCTTTATGAAAAGCGTTAACCCAGACTCCAAAGAGAACAAGCTAAAATAGTCTCTGCAAAAATCTAAGAACAAGTTAATTAAGTTCTGAGACTTCACAAAGCAAACTAATTAATCACCTATAATGGCAACCAAACATTTGCACACACTGAATTAGAGGTTGTATTTTTTATATACAATAAGTCCCAGGGATGCCAAGCAGTTGTGTTAAGAGAGTGGGTTTGCATGTCCAAAAGTTATAGCAAAGTTTGTAGGTCCAACATAGTTAGTCTAAGCATCCAACACCTGAGCCGGTAACACCTGATTTTACTTACTGTTAGCAATCTAGCCTACGTATGGAAAAAAAAACACAGCTATTTGTACATATGAAAATACCTTTAAAAGTTACCCTACTTACTTCCTTACTTACCTGCCTTTAAGTGGAGGGACAGGTCAAGTTATTGATTGAAGGTGGTGGGATATGGTGCTTTCACAGGGTGGGTTTTCTAAAATCGACTGCAACTCTGTTTTCAGTGTACTCACTATTTCAGCTCTAAGAGTCTATTCCATTAAAGTTAAAGAGAGTTAAAGTATAATTTGCAGAAATACATTCAGAAGTTTAAAATGTTGCTGTCTACAGAGGCCATGTTAAGTTATTCTCATTAAAAAACAACTAAATGTGATTTGATCAGACATAGTGCATTTTCTGGAGACGTTCTTTCCCTCGTATGCAATCTTGTACATTTGCCTTTTCTATTTGGCTAAATATTACGTTAAGCTCTATTCCTGTTTGCAAGTGCATTGTTGGTAAAACAGAGTGACAAAGCAAAGTAAATGACTCTTGCCCACATTTACAGTTTATTCACATGTCATAAAAATAAATAACAAACAAAAGATCAAGGGACTTTCGTCCAAAAACGTCTCATATTTTTCTGTATTGTTTACTTGATTTCCATAGCAACAGCCATAACAATTCCATAGAAATCCACATTGACTTGCCAAGCAGTGGGAAGCAAAATTTGAATTCTGTGCCTTCTTAATTTCAAGACTCAACAGAATATCTGTTGCCATGTTTCTATTACAAATTACAACTACCAAAACATACGTGGCTAAAATATTGTGAACATACAGCCATGCAATTCCCATAGACAAACAATGCAGTATTGAAGATAACAATTCAGTCAAACTAGATACTTTATGTCAGGAGTAACACCACCTCATTTACAATGTAGTAAGCTTCACAAGTTCTACAGAACAACACTATCGTGTGCTGAAGAGTGTAGTGTGCAACTCTCAACCAGTTAGTTCCCAGCTGCGTCTGAAGCCGAGGTCGGCACTATAAATATTCCCTGGCGACAACATGCAGTGGACCTCTATGTGTAATGCCAACGATTGAGTGGTAAATAGCACATCCCATTTGGGCTCTGGTGAATCACAATTTAACATCTGATAGACATGACTGGGTTTGTAATCATTAGGAGAACACGTCCTGCACAGGGTGCAGACATAAACATGCCCTGGATGGGCTCATATTGGGGGATGAACCCCCCATTCATATTCATATTCATATCCATGTCATATTCTGACAGTGAAGAGCTAGCATATTAGACCACTGCATGTGGATGTGGTGGCCCAGTGGTTGTCTATTACTGGATTATGGAACCTCTGCAAAAGCTGCCACTGGTCCTTGAGCAGTATGCTTAATTGCTCAGATTGCTTAGAGTGTAACATCATATTTATATTTGTAAGCCAATCTGGGCATCTGTCACATTAGATCACTTGCTAACTGACTAAATATAATTATAAATGCACAATTTGAGCTCTTTGAATGTGTAGTTGAACCTGTAAAGTTTGAAGGAGTAATAATCTTGTTGCTGAAGGTTTGGCTTGCACTCCATAGCTGATGATGAGATGATAAATCATTTCCCAGTTGCGTCTAACTCACTGGCAACTTGTAACAGCAATCTGGAGTTCTTATATCTGCAGAAAAAGGAGAAATTGTTACTAAGGTTGGCATGGAAGTACTTGACCACCCTGCACGCAACGGCATCTAATACATTTTGAATGAAATAGAAACATTAGCTTTGAGTCAGGCATTTGAGTCAATCAGTTACTGTCACTGTGAACAAATGGATTCAAATCATTAGAGTCATGTTCCAAGATCTCATTTAAATCCTTAAAGCCACCATGGCTGCTAAAGCAGCACATGTGAAATCATCTCGGTATTAACACCCAGAGTTTTGGAGCACATTCTTGTTAACATACGATCACATACATTGCTGTTGTTATGAGACGTTTGGTGTGACAGTGAGCTAACTAGATACTAACTCATGGCAGAGATTAAAGCAATGGAGAGTATACAGATTGTGCATCAGTTTGGCTTTAGCTTGCTCACATGAGCTACAGTGTGTATTGGTGTGTCCCAAAATTTCAGCTCTCAATTCTGATCATACAGTAGAAGATCATTATCATCTCTGTATGTCAAGCATGAGAAATCGTTGTGGTATTAGCAAAGCTCTGTTCCCAATTAGGACTTTCAAAGTGTTTAATGTACCATGACACCTTACTGACACTAGTGGCCATGGACACTAGTGAATAGCATAAATAAGACCCAAGCCACCCTAGACTTAAACCAGAGTCACACCTGTGAAACCTTTTCTGGTACCTTGCAAAAACAGACTAGGATCTGTTCCTGCCTTTTCTCTTTCTCACTTCGATGGCCTTCTGCCCCAGTCTGAGTGACATAAGATGGACCGTTTTCACTCGGGTTGTCTTGGGTGGCATGTGGGGAGTGGAAGCTATAGAGCAGACAGCATTTCTCTCCCAATGCTCCATTACTCAGCCTCCGGGCACTCCAATCGATACTGCATAGAAACGAGCCTACCAAATGAAACATGTCCGCTCTAGGTACACAATGCTAAATAAAGTCACGGCCCATCGCCCCACCACCAGATGGCTATAGGGAAAAACAGCTACACAATCCACAGTGTAACACAAGCTCACATGAATGCAAATATTAAAGCCCAGGTAAGAAAAGCCCAGTTTGAATAAGTGCTATTATTATAAAATAGTACTTATTAATCTTTAATTTAAAATGTATTTTATTCCCAAAATGAACACTGGGCCGGCTGCAGCAACAGGACCCAGGTTTGTTGTGGGTTATTTGCAGCCAAATCTTGTCACATCTAGTAACAATACCAGTGGCAATTTACTAATTTTTCTAGTATGATAATCTATGGCTTTGGATATAGATTTTTTTATTGTACAATCCAAGCAATTGTAGCTTAAGGGCCTAGCCCTAGGGCCCAACAGAGGTAGCTTGGCAGAAGTGGGGATGTAAACCCTGCACCTTCTGGTCCACAGTACAACACCTTAAGCACTAAGCTCCAAAGAAGAATTACTGAAGCCTTAAAAGAAAAACAAGCCATATTTAAAACTGAATGTGACTGTACATATCAACCATAACATTAAAACCTCTGACAGGTGAGGTGAATATCTTTGAGAGTAAAATGCTCTGGGCCAAATTTATCTGGAAACTTTGGGTCCTGGCATGCATGGGGATGTTAATTTTACACATACTACCTACTTACACATTGCTGCAGACAAAGTGCAGCGTCGCATTGTATCACTATCCATTAACAGCACTGGCATTTTCAGCAGGATATTGCGCTCCAACTTGCTACAAAAATAGTTGGGATGGCTTGCTAGGTCAGAGCCTTGGCACAAAGGGGATCTACACAACATTAGGCACATGTTTTTGTTTATGTCATGGTTGGTCAATGTAGTTATTTTAGGTTTAGCTACTGCTAGAATGACATATATGATTAGCTTAGTGTTGAAATAATAGCATTAAAAAAATATTGAGGAAAGGATGGCTTAGATGGTATATAGGTACTTGGTGTTAGGCTACTATTTTTCATATTTCCTTTATCTACGTTTACTGCGTTTACGCTGCCGAGGGGCAGTGTCGATCTTGCAGTGCCTTACCCACACCACACAAAGATAGGACCCTGGACGCTTCCTCGTCATTACAGATGATGAACTGTTCAATATAAGACCAGGGAC
>JAUZST010011997.1:0-36586 GCA_034779995.1 Parotocinclus haroldoi
ACAAAGGCACATTAACAATGGTTTTTGTAGCCTTTGCAAAAAGTCCACGACGCAGCACGCAAGGTGTCCTTTGACTTTTTCTATTTTTTCTCATTTTTCCCAAATCTTTGTGAGCGGTGTCTTTTCGTATGAGATGCGATGCGATGAGACAATATAATCTATATCTATACAGTTTATGGTAGATGAGACTGTATGATGAGAAATGTTGCTCTTAAACTGTTGGACTTTTTGCTTATGCAGTTTTTCACAAAGTCTTGAACCTCACCCCATCCATGCTTGTGAACCACTGAGCCTTTTGGAAACGCTCCCTTTATACCCAAAACATGTGAAATGTTCCAAACAGGTGTTTTTGAGCATTCCATTTATCCTTTACACAACATCCCAACGTTGGAATTGGGGTTGTATTTACAGTAGCATAAAAAAAAGATTCTGTAACTTTGGTCAACAACCTGCTCCACAGAATGCAATGCAGGCGTTAATCAGTACCTCCCTGTGTTAGTCACCCGCTAATATTTCTTCAGTTCTCACAGGACTACAGGATCCTACAGGATGCTGGTAGTTGGTTGTGGTAGATATGTTTTGGTTGGTGGACTATTTTCAGTCCAGCAGTCACATATGGATGTTTGAAAAAAGTCCAGCAGCACTGCTGTGTCTGATCCACTCCTATCAGTGCAACACAGTCACCATCACACCAGTGTCAGTGCAGTACTGAGAATGAAATGTTACATGTATAGCACCTGAACAGCAAGGGGGATCCTGACCATTAGAGAACAGCATAAAGAGGATTAACAAAGATTTTAGAGAAATAAATAGATTACAGTCTGTAATTGTAGAACTACAACGTGCTGATCAAATGGACCATTAATGTAGAAAAAACGAAATGTAGCTAATAAAGTGATAGGTGAGTTCATATCACAACTGTCACTTCTAAAATGTAAAATAAGCTAGAATTGACTCACTATCCGCCCGTCTCCACTTCCAATGTCCACCAGGGTACCAGATCTGGCTTTAAAAGCGCTGAGAACATTTTTGACCTGAACGCTGGTGGCGGGGACAAACGGGAGGCATATTTTCCTAAGCGCTGGAGCAACAAACGGCCCGGCTACAGCGTATAAAGCCACCAACGATCCTCCTAATGCACACGTTACTACAATTCCTACCCGCCTTTTAATACTACTGTCCTTAGCTTCTCCATTAGAGCTCTCCTGAAGCTCAACTCCTAACGACATCGCAGCTAGCCTGTGCGAAATTCTACACAACTCCCTATACAGTGGCCCTATATAGGGCACATTCGCCTCTATTACATATCCGATGTAGTGCGCCTACATAGGTAGTGTAGAGCTATTTGGAATAGAACCAGTAACCTCGTGGTAAAATGTACTTGTACGTTCCCCACGCATGCTGCTTGTTATTACGGGCACGCGCAGAGGCTTGTTTTATTCAAACTTGTACAAGTAATATTCTTTAGTTATGTTGCACGGGCAGCATCACAGACGTTTATGAGCCAGTGTATTGTGTTTGCTCCTTTATGTGTCCCGATATGCTACAGTAAATGTCATAATGAGTTCCGCTTTGATATCTGTGTTGGGGATATTTGATATCACAATTAGCAGATAGGACAGTAAGCAGATGCACTATTCTAATTGTGTTAGTATTGTATATGCTGAGGTAAGAACATCTTTTTACGGATCTGTATCGTCTGGATCAGTATCTGTATTTCTCTTTTTCCAGCATTGTGAATGTAGTAACAAATAGTGTCAAACAGAAGGAGGCGCCAAATTCCGCCCACCTGTGTTTAGATTATCCTGATCATTCATGGCCATCATCATACCAAAGCAACATTTGCTCGTGACCAAACATAACATATACTAGTCTTTTTAACAATGAGGGTTCATAAAACATTCCAGCAGGATAAAATTGTCCAAAAATGTCAAGATGGTTGATGTTAAAGCAAAAGCCAGCATCAGATTCCCTCCTCTACTCTAGATAACTTGGCCACTGGAGCCCTTGACTGGCTTTCCTCGTACCCTCAGAGCATCAGGTGCACCTCTATAAGCCACAAGTAGAGGGGAGCAGAGGTGTGCATTAAGTCAATCTGCCAATCTGCCACATTAACCAATTACAGTCGAATTCGGTTAACGGGACCAGCCGCTAATTCGGACCAAATCCTAAAGTACCGAAACAAATCCTATTATATACGTGTAATGTTTTTCACTTATTTGGACCAAAATTCTGCTTAATCGGACCAAATAAAAAACGTGAAAAGCGAATAAGAAAAAGAAGCCACAAGTCGTCACCTAGCAGATGCAAAACAGGTCAGCAAGATATGGGAGGATTTTTGGGATTCCCGGGAGAATTTATGCTTTTATCAAAGGTCAGGAATTCCGAAAAGTTGTTTTGACAAGGGCAAAACCAGCGGGAGGTGAACACGCCCACCGCTTTCTTGATTTTGTTTAAGTGCAGTCCATCAAGAGAACCCGCCAGATCACACTGGATAAGTTCTTCAAACGTTGACTGGAATTTAGTAAGAACATGTTTTTTACAGTATAATGCTTTACATGATGAGTATCTATACATCGTGTTGTAGATCGTTTCAGTAAACTTGGTTGCAAATTTATTTTTCAATTAACAGATTTCGCAACAATTGTTCTTGTTTGTACGTTTGCTATACGTGTAAATCGCACAATAAAGGTTTAATAAACATTTAATATGTTACATAAATTAAAGAACACCCCGTCTTGTAACATAGGGCATGTTCATTTAATCAGACCAGCCAGTTATTAGGACCAAAACAATCGCGTCCCGATGTGGTCAAGATTAACTGAAATAGACTGTATACTGTTCACAAAAATGAGGGGATATTTTATATTGAAAATATCCCCAAAAATGTAAAACCACAAAGAATAAAAGAATGGACAAGATAAAAAGAATATAAGTTACAACTAAACAGAGACTAAATGTTTTTTACAGTAATTAATTTTTCTCTAAAAGTCTAAAGAAGTTTGGTTAAGTCCATTTTTATTGTACCCTGATTTAAAAGCGATCCACACTTGTTAAGTTAATTTAAGTTAATTTAAGGCTTTGGAACAGAAATGCAGAGGCCATGAGCTGTTGCGAGTTCGTGGTACTTAAAACCTTCAGGTGGAATTCTTTATACTTCACATCATGTGAAATGAGAAGAGGAAGAATACATTCCAGGAGAGGTTTTGATGAGCATCAGTACTGTACTGGTATATTTTCAACTTTATCTTTGCTTAAGAATCACACATTGTATAAGAATCCATCAGATCATTCTGACGTGTGACAATAGTACAGTAAAACATTTTTGTTGCAAATTGTTGCATTTATATTTGGTACTGTCACATTTTACCAACAGACAAATTATTCACACTTACTTTCGCAATGCAGGTTAAAGATTCAGCACAAGGATAAGACATATACATATATATAATTATGACAGACGTATCACTCTTAGTTTTCATTGTTTATTGAAACAGTGTAGAATTCCTTGGTTAACTCTCCCTTATAGTAGTGCTATTCCTGTTAGATACTAAGTCCACCAGGGTCTTGAGATAAGTTCCAGTCAGTTTTTGCCCACTTCCCTATGGGTTTCATTTACCGTTCTAACAAGAATTTGGAGGGATGGCGGTCAGTGACATTCGAAAAACTCCCAAAACATTATAAGGAAGAAACCTTAGAAAGACCAGGACTCAAAAAAGGATGAAACCTTTTTGGGCATTCTAGATTATAGATGTAGAAATTTTAGTAATAGAATAAATACACCAGAGCTAAATAAAAAAGACAAAACATATTTGAGGAGAATTTATAAATGCAATACAATAATAAACTCAACAAGCAGCTCCTTGTTTCTGCAGTCATTTTTATCAATTTCACTTACCACATAGAAGCACTTTGTAGTTCTGTAATTACAGACTGTACTCTGTTTCTCTACATTTTTTTGTTAATCCCTAATGGTCAGGAAACTATTTTTGCTTATTTAATTCTGGGATATTGAGTTTTGAAATTTTTTTGTAAGCAGTATATGGGTGGTGAATCATTCTCAGCACTGCACTGACACTGGCGTCAGGAACTGCAGTACTGCTGGAGTTCTTAAAAACCTCAATGCCACCGTTGGACTGAAAGTAGTCCACCAGCCTAAAATATCCATCCACCAACACCCTGTATGCAGCATAGATGATGAGAATCACAAACCAGGTAACAATATGGGCTACAACATAAGAGTGAAGCAATATGGTAGATGTGCCTAATAGAATGCCAGAGCGTGAACAGTGCTTAACAACTCCGGCAAAAGCACTGTGTCTGATTGTACCAACCCAAATAGTACCTGACCTCCAGGGTACCTTGTAGATCCTGACTGTTGGAGAACAGAGTAAAAGGAACTACAAAGTATGTAGACAAGCAGGTGGACTACAGTCTGTAATTGTAGAACTACAAAATGTTTCTGTATGGTAAGTGGAACTGATTTCATGGACAATGAGTGTAGGAACAAGGAGGGGTACCTAATAAAGTGATCAGTTAGTGTATACAGACTATAATAAATTAAAGAGAATATAATCAGAAATGCAAGAAAATACAAGACAAGGTGCCTTTTGCCATACTAAACGTTTCAGTATTAAACATTTTATATCCTGTGTCATCCATCATCTGTCTTATTTTCCACAAAAAAAATGATTCACATGATCTGCACATACCTCAGATTTCAACTTCATGGTGCTTACGTATTTTCGATTATACTGCTCACAAAAATTAAAGGATACTTCAAAAATGAAATATCCCATAATTAAATATTTCCCTAATCTTTGTCAGCAGTGTATTTTAAGATGGCATGTTGTTTTTTAAGCAAGCGACATTTTTTGTTTATTTATTTCCCATATTTGCTAATGTGACGCACCTGAAAAGGTTTTCCTTACAGCATCATAACCTATACCAGTACAGCATAACCTTTAATATACAACAGTTTTTTATGACAGCATTCAGTCAGACTCTGATGCAGACACGTCACCTTCAGACACAAAGTCAACCTACCATAGTCTCCAGCAGTATTTATCTGAAGTCACTGCACATGGAGGGATGCACATTTCTGGCCATCTCTATCTCCACATCACTACCATCCTCCTCCTCATCGTTTACCACGCTTACATTAGGGTCCTCTAACGAATGACTGTGCTTCAGCACTACAATGCTCCTGCGTGGGTTGCTGGTCGTCTCGGTGAGGGCACCCAGGCTCAGATCACTGCGGCTGCCACGCGCACTGGATGCCTGAGAGCCACAGTGGTGGCCATGGACGCACTTGGATGAGGAGCGCCGCAGTCCAGGGAAGTCTTCAGGTGACGAGGTCCGTCTCAGAGCGCACAACTCGTAGTGAGGGGGCTCGAGGGCCTCGCGCAGCAGAGCAGGGTCAAAGTCATCACGCCTCACAATGTACTTCTTGCGTGGCTGCTTGACCTGGAGAATGATCGATGCAGTCAGCAACATAAACACCACTCCACATGTCACTCCAATTATAGTCATGTTGGTGTGATCCAGGTTATCCAGAATTGTGGCTTTTCTTTTCTCTGAAAAGGAAGAATAGAAGAGCAACTAAATAAATCAAACCGTGAAAAAATGGTCCACTGTCTGATTAACCAGAAATCCATCCACTAATAGATCCCTATTGTTTAATTGTTGGTGGATTAAATGTGTTTCTGTTATAGTTGTAAATTTGGTTGAGTATGAACTGACCATAAATTATTTCACTATGGATTTTGGAACTATGGAACTACTATGGAACTTCATTGTTCTACTGGGAAATAGATTTTTGACACAGTACATGTCTAGATCACAATATATTTGTTTCTGTGTAAATGTTTATTAAAGTTCATGGCCACCATGTGAACACCCCCAGGCATCAACATACTACCCTTTTACAAAACAAAGCAAGTTTTTTGTGTCCTCTCCTAAAAAATATAATCACCTTATGTAAATCCCTGTGCAGCACTGTCCAGGACCAAATATAGTCAACCATTAAAGACAGGCTAGGTTTGTAGAGCTTCATTTCTTAGTTTTGCACCAGGTGCCCTTAGGTACAATATGAGACTAATGCTACATGTGCCTAAGGGAAACAATGCTGTACACAATGCCTTTCTGCAAATGTAATGAAGTTATAACCGCTAGACGTGACATCTGACACTATATCTGAAAGTATTACCTATATACTGAGATAAACAGTACTGCATCTTAGAGCCAACCCCACTTTTTATCAGAACTTTAAGCAATAACATTTTTCAAAGCTCTAGTATAGTGAAAGCGATAATGTAGCAATAATTACATCACATAAGTGAGTTGCATACCTTTGCAGCCATTCTCATCCCATGGATAGACACAGTTCTGGATGCCATTGCACACTAAAGTGTGATTAATGCACATGTTACTGTGGCAGAAGAATGTATCCTCTTCACATGGAGCTATGGAATACATAGAACAGAATTGCTGTCATTTCAAAAAGATTATAAGTTGCTAACTTCTTATAATCTGTAGTGAATTTTGGCTGGCTCACGCTCTTGGAAGGTGGTGAAGAGGATACGGAAGCGGCTCTTGCGACTACCCTCATCAGCCCACATGCGTATGACACCCACCGAAGTGAGCAGCATGACATCATTGGCCACGGTACTGCAAAACTTATTTTTAAGATGCTCAACTGAACCACTACCGTCGTACACCGCGACAAAGTTGCGCTTGCACTCATTTGAGTTCTGCATCTCGTACTCCAGGAAACGTAGGTAGATCTGCAATAAAGAAAATACACCTCATACACTTTAAGTCACGTATACAAGAATACAAACCTTCGTTTAGCACAGGTGAGATTCACATCTAAAATTACTACAGTTGCTGTGCCAATATTGGACACTGAAGATTGCGAGTTAAACCTTAAGCATGTGTGCTTACGCATCATAGTGGATATAATGCCTATTAATGATTCTTAGGAGTTTGTGCTATCTTCTTGCTTAGTGTAATTTAGTTATTAGTGCTTAACCAATATGAAACAAAATCATTTGTAGTTTAATTAATAAGCAAATGAGTGCGCCTAGAGTGATCTTTTTATTATAATCTTCAAGGTCACATACAAAGCCACGTAGATACTTTGCACGTAGTGCTTTATTTTAGATCATAATCTTAATTAGAACACAATATGAAAACATTTAGTACAGTATAGTACAATACAGTAATTCATATATTTGTATGTATTATAAAACTTGAAACAGTTGCCAAAAGCTAAAACAAATGTAGGACTACCATGGATTGTTTTCATGCCTTTAAAGATTACGATTCTTCTTTCCGTTAGCAATTGCTGCAAGGGTTCGCTCCTACTAGTCATACAGATGTAATGACGCATAAATATAAAGATTTGTCCTCATATTTACAAATGATACAAACACATGAAGTTTGAGACCAAACATAACTTGATGTTTTACATTTACGTCATTTAGCTGATGCCCTTATCCAGGGCGACTTACAATCAATACAGTCTTACAAATCCAAGCAATTGTGGGTTAAGGGACCCAACTCTAGTCCATAGTCCAGCACCTTAAACGCCGGGCTATCACAATCCCACAACTACATTTGAGAAAAGGGAACTGTGTAATTAGATGTTGCATTGTAGATGATAGTTTGCATTATAGAGGTCACAGACGACCATATAGCTTATGGTACATATGGATATGTCTTCAATGAGTAACTGCTGAATGAGGTGAAGTTTACCTTTGAGCCAGTTGGGGCTCGGATAAACCATCTGCAGTCAACAGCTTCCGTTTGCAGAGCCTTGCCCTCCTTTTCGACCATCACAGACTCAACAAAACCCTCTGGCCCACTCATCTCAAACTCACATGCTGCAAAGCAACAAAAATGAGAAAATGTATTTTACTTCTGTCTACTCTTAATCTTAAGTCATTCTGACTGAATGTGTTTAGACTCACATGGCAGCAACAGAGGGATTTCAATATCTTTAAAATCAGCATCTGGAAAAGAGTGCTCTGGTTAAAAGCTGTACTGAAACCTTCATAAATAACAGAGGGATACATACCAATACTAAGTCACTAATACTAAATTATAAGCAGGATATCTTTACAAATAACCTGTGGTCTTACATATAGTCACATGCAAATATAAAAACGGGCAACAGTCAAACCTGTACTTAGACACACATCAGACTGTTTTCCCCCCATGAAACCTGCCAGAAATTGAATTTCTGTTACATCAAAACTATAATATGTAGGATTAGGGAAGCAGAAATAATGTCATGTGGCCAGATTATTAATCCTCATACCATCTTCATACCTTCATACAGATTAGGGATGCACTATGGTGTGTGAGAGAGAGGGAATAAAAGTAAGTAGTTTCATGCACTTGTTTTGCTAAATTAATGTATAAACAGTGGTTCACAACTTTTGTTTCAAGTTCATTGAAAGTATTCTTGAATTTTCCACATTCCAAAACAGAATGAGGGTAACTGGGGTTTCAATTTAAAAATGATCCAGGGATCCTCACTAATCCTCTCATGCTTTCTTATCTGTGCCACAGCTTGGCATGGATTATTCTGTGTGCTGATGAAACGGTGTGTTCATTTAGGACTGGGGTGAACTATGCTTTTACCATAAATCTAAGCAGTGTCTAAGAACAAATTTAGAAGACATTTTAACTAAAGAAATAAAATAATGCACTGGCTGTAGTGTGCCTTTAAATACAAGGGCATACATCCATTATTTTACGGCATTTTGTTCTAATTGTTATAGTTTAGGGCTTTAACCCTTCTGAAGAGTGCATTCAGTGCAATGAGGTGCATCTTACGCTTGTTTAACCCTTTGATTATTATTTGATAGCACATTTTAAGTCACTATTAAAAGACAAAGTGACCTCTAGGGGAACGTTAAAGGGTTATTATGTGCTGCAATATGTTTCAACAGATGTGGTTTAAGCAAGTAGGTAGGGTTAAGTTGACTTAACCCTATTCAAATACAATACGCAAGACGCATTAAAGACCTTGAAAGACCAAAAGAGGTTGATGCTCAGCCCTGCATAACCTTCCAGAGTTTTGTGGCTATTCACCTCTCTCAGACTAATTACATGGTTCATATTGCATATACGGTAACCTCAACTTTTACACAAACTCAAATGACGCAGTTTAGACTGTGACAGCTTCTTCTGCTTGTCAGCAGATCAAACAATCCTCTCTACATTTCTGGGTCTTTCTGGGCAGTCTAGAGCCTCTTCTCCCTGTGGGTGCACTCATGGAGCCACTGTTTCCAACACCTTCTAATATTTAAATCAGAATGGCCTAGATGGTGGGCAATTCATCAAAAATGCCATCCTGCTTCTCTCAGTCCAATGATGTGCCCCCACAATCTATCAACTGGGCAAAATGTCTTCAACCAAATCATAGAAGCCTGCTTCTCTAAAAGCATTTTTATAGGGCAGCAATTCTGAGATTATGTTTACAACTTTTAATTACATATGAAAGGTGAAAAAATATTCATATTGTGTAATTTAAATGTAAATGTATTATCTGGATTATTCATTACACCTCGGGAAATGAATCAATCAAATGAATTCCAATGTCCCAACCATTAAGCATTAGTAATGGAAATGCCCAAGTAACCATAGTTGTCTTTCTGTCAGAAAACGTTCTGTAGAGATATCATAGTGACCATTCTTTACACCAAATAAGTAT
This sequence comes from Parotocinclus haroldoi, assembly GCA_034779995.1. Classification (NCBI taxonomy): domain Eukaryota; kingdom Metazoa; phylum Chordata; class Actinopteri; order Siluriformes; family Loricariidae; genus Parotocinclus; species Parotocinclus haroldoi. The sequence continues at coordinate 9,725 of JAUZST010011997.1, forward strand.
GCAATACTTATTTATCCCAAGGATCCCAAGGTCCAACTATGGTAAAAGTATTGTATTGAGATTCCACAGTATCCATGTCGTAGTTTTCTTTCCTTCAAAAAACCATGGATACCATGCCATGGTTAGTATTCATAAAGATTTGTTCAGGTCCGTGTGATAAGGTTATGTGTTAGTTGTTTCTAGTCTCTGTTGGTCCTTGTGTGTTAGGTATTTTCCTGCTCATGAATATGTTTTGTAATTGTTCTTTATTGTGCTGCCTTTGTAAAAAAATATCTGCTCTTGCATTAATCTTTCCTTCCTTCAAACACATTAATATAGTAAATAATTACCAACTAGCCATAACAATCCATTTGTAATGTTCAAATTATGTCCACTGTTTTATATTATATCCATCCTGTAATGTGCACAGTTTCATATGTTATGTGCTTTATTGGTACTACATACATGTTTGTGAACATTTGGTGTTTGAAGGGTTTGTGTACTTGCCTTCGTATGACATTACCTTGAGTGAAATTGTATCTTGCAGAAAACCCAATGGCCTCTAGCTCACTGTCTGCAACAAATTTAATCCATAGGTATCTTCCACTGGACCTCACATACATAGGGCTCTGCTGCCCACAGTACCGACCGATAATGGGAGAAAAGCTGAAAGGGCCATCTCGAACCTCAATGTGGTCAAACTTGCACTCCCACGATGGCTCTATAGCATATTTCTCATCAAAGTATAAGTCGATGCATTGCCTCGGTGATGCTTAAATGTATGAGAAGAAAACAAATTATTTTGACAACCTTACAAGAGTGAAACTGCGAGGCATGTAATACACTGACCTTCTAGTATGTAAGTGCATTCCCTATCAGGAGGGTATTTCTCTGGATAATTAGGAGATGTAAAAGAGCCTCCATGAGCTTCTTTCACCCAGGCACCACACAACCCTGCTGGTGTCACCCCTGAATTGTTCTGAACTGACACACCAGTGACACAAGTATGAGGAAAAATACAAGAAATACTCAAATCAGACATATTATCTTAATTTGTACCACATTATTATACTAGCATTATACATTTAGATAACATACTTACCTTTAGTCTTTGCTGATCCTATTTGTGCTCTAGAAATTCCAGCTTGTGCAAGAGCTATCAAAACTAAAGCAAAACAGAAAGAATGTCTGTAATTTGCTTTTCACTTCACAGAAGTCTTAATTGTGGAGGTATTTTATTAGATACCCCAATGCCATAAAAACAATATCTAACTGATATATAGCTGTGTTAAATGTTTAATTAGTTAACAGTCCCCTCCACAACTATTAGCTCCCCTGGCAAAGAGGAGTAAACAGGGTTAAAAGAAATTCATCTTTTGTTGAATTATCATAATCACATATTGAAATTTCTCATGAAAAAAGGTACATTTAGTCTTAGAGTTCAAAAATACCTCAAGAAATAATAATAGTAATAATATATGTAACTAAAAGAAATTTTTCTATTTATATTTGACTTTTTAAAATTTGATCACACAATGTCTACAAATTGTTTCACCTCCAAACAACTGGTATTTGAGACAAACTTGCTTGAATGAGAACCCAAGTTATTTTTCACAATGAAGATGGTTATGAGAGGCAAAAAAAATCCCCAGGGATCACTGTTGTAAAGTTACAGAAAAGGTAGCATCTTAGGATCTTCATGTCTCTAAAACTACCATCAAACACTACCTCCATGTCAACAGAAAAGAAGGATAATTACACAGACACACAGGAGAAGATTTCCCTGCAAAGTCCCTGCTAACTTCATAAAGGTACATGGAATCATGCACTCCATTAAATCCCAGGACATTGCAGCCAGAACTCAAAGTGGATCTACCAGCAGGACAATGATTCAAAACATGTGTTCAGTTTTATAGAACGCAAAAAGATCTTGCCATTAAACTCTCAGTTCCCTGATATAAACCCCATAGAATATTGTAGGATGAGATAAATAGGAAAGTGCAAAAAAGCAACACCCACAACTTAAAAAATCTGGGGAGATTCAGAGAACAGGACCAGTCTCAAATTCTCTATATTCTTCAACCTTTTAACAAGTTATAGTAGAAGGTTATGGCTATTTTGTTGGTTAAATGAAGTACAAACTACTGTATTATAATGCAGAGGTGACAACTATTATGGTACGTGGTTTTGCACAGGGATTATTTCTTAGTATGTCTTAATTTTTCTTAGATTTTTCTTAATCTAATTTTCAATTAGACATTCAGGTTTTTTTTCTTTTCATTTTTCAGTGTTAAATTCAAATACTTCACAAAAAGGTGATTTCTTATCACTCTTTTACTTTTACTTTTTACTTTACCTTTAGTGGTGTGCCAGCAATTGTGGAAGGGACTGTAATTTGACAAACATTAGCACTGGAAAATCAGGATTTGTTTATTGGATAGAAATGAAATGTTATGGGAGAATTTTCTAGTTTTGTTTTTAAGCATAATGTTTTAGTTAGATGTTTTAGTTACATCTTGTTTTACAGAAAGCGTGAGGATAATTACATGACAAATTAAGCGTATCAGAGCAGCCTATTAGGTCACCAGTAAACCATAGCTTGTTGCCACAAAGTCACTAACAAAGTCACAAATACAACCAGACTAAACAGTCCCTTGTATAAACCATTGGAGATAGTTGTATAACATTATTAATCCATAGATGAAAAGTGCAAAATGATAAGAAATGTACAGTATATATGTCATGTAGATACGATTTATGGTTATAGTAGTCTTTGAGAGTTTTATAGTCAGAGCACAACTCACCGAGTAGCATTGTTTCCACAGCCATGATTCACCACGTTGTGCCACTTTAACTTCTAAAAACCATAATTATAACTATAAATGCGATGCCAGAATATATTCTTGTACAATTTCTTGCTCTCAGATATGAAAAATCATTCTCTTAGCTCCATGATGTCAGTCCAAGTTATTGAAGCTGCTTAATCCTCAATCATGCTGTCAGTAGTGGAGAGACCGGTGTGCATCCACAATGGATTAAGAGCTTTCTCATCACATTGGCACACATTTAGAAAATCATTAAGTATTAACTTGCCAGATGGAAAAGATAAATGGTGATGTATGATGAAACCTTAGAATAACGTATTTAGTTAGATAACATGTATCCATTGATTTAAAACGTATCTTTTTGGATGCCCTGAAATAGTAACGAAAAGAGTGGGTTGACACACTGTAAATAGGTAGGCTGCCATCATGTTTGCGTTCCATCTGCCTTGATATCTATGTTCCATGGTCTTGATGTCTTGGTCGAAGTGTTCCTATTTTTTCAATCATACCTCCAAGATTTGAGGGGAAGTAGTTCAGATAGCTATCAAGGGTAATGTAATTTGACACTCACGTTTGCTCCCAGTGTTTGAAAGGCAATCAAAATATTTTGAACTCAAAAGTTATAATATTCAGGCCTGAAGTTGCCAAGAAATATTATTTATTATTATTTATTATTAATAATAATTTATATTATCTGTGTTTGATTAGAAGCCTAATTTGCAACTTTTAACTTTTTATACGAAAGAGCAAAAAACTTGGTATACATGTACTTGAAGCATTCACCATCTTGATCCAAAGCCCTAAACTGTTTCATGAGTCCCAATTTATCTGATCCAATTTATATTCTTTCTAGCTGCCAGTTTTCTCCTTCTTTGATACTCTGACTTTGCTAAGCTATCCCAAGGCACAAAAAACAGGGAAATTTGGTTTAACCACCTAGGAGAATCAATATAACCTTCAGTTCGCCACATAAAATCCAGCAATGATCAATATATTAGATTTTTTTGGACAATGCTTCTCATGGATTCATAAGTCGCATTCATATTTACCGAGTGAGCAATAGCATTGGAAGCTAATGTATTAGTACTGTGAAGCCACACACACTTTAGACGTTGAACTGTCCATAAAAATCCAGGTAAACAAATAACAACCACAATTCACCATTGCCAAAAATGGCTTGGTATGGCCCAGGGTTCGAACCTGAAACCCCATTTGATGAGTTTATGTGCTAACCACTGCCATACAGAGGTCCAGGCTTTGGCTCTTACTAAAATTCAGTAAGGTGAATAAATAGCCACTGTAGTTCACCGTTGCTACAACCTTAAGATGCATTGTTATGTCCCAAGGTTCAAACCTTATACCTTTAACTTAATGAGCAATTGTACTAACCACTACAGAAACCTACAGAGACTGCTGGGAGCAATGGAGCTGTGGCCCAGGCTTTGGCTCTTCAATTCAATCAGGTAAATAACTAACCTCCACAGCTCACTGTTGCCACAAACTTAAAAAAACTTGGCTTGTTATTTCCCATGGTTCGACCCCAAGACCTTTCACTTGATAATCAAATGCACTATCCACTACCCTACAGCTGGAAATAACAGAACTGTGGTCCAGGCTTTGGCTCTTACTAAAATTCAATCAGGTCTTACACTAAGTTAGTCCTGGTAACCCAGTTTAACCCCAAAATATCCATTATAAGCTTTTCATACAAAGTCAGATATATTTGTCCTTTGTTTGGGTGTTGTAAAACAGCCATAAATGTAACAGAATATATCAGGATAATTCCGGCACCGTCCACAAACTATATGAGTTTTGGGTGACTTATTATTTAAGACTCCTGAATGACTTGAATGCTGCAGCAGGTTTTCACGCTGCTTATTTAGCCATAAAATGCTGATGTCAGAGGTTTAAACAGTTTAATAAGCATGCTTCCTATTATTTATACCAACTCATTTCTTTTTTGTATTTACCATATCTAAATAATAATGTTACATTATTGGTATAAGAATGTATTAGTAGACAGTGTATTGAAGAAAAGGATTTACCCGAAGAAGAAAGAAAATTGGCAAAAAATGACAGAGCCATGATGAACCAATGAACATATAAAAAAATACAAACAATTCCTCTAATTCCTCAAACAATGATTAATACTGTCGCCTAACAGCCTAAAAGGTCAGTTGATGTCTCTAAAAGTGTATTTTTGTGTACGTCTGCGATTGACTTGTGCACTGTCCAGGATTGCTAGAAACAGCCCAGCCCCTGCAAGAGGATTTCTTCAATATACAAACTTGCATATGTTTTGCCTATATGTGAAAAAGGTGAATGTAATTATTTTATCAGTATCATTTTATTTATTGGAACAATAACTGTCAACCCATTTAGTCTATACTGTAATTATTCTATCTATATAATATTGCATTTAATGAAAACTACACATATACTGAAAAAGCATCTATGAGCATCAAAAGATATTTTTTAATTAGTTACAGGTTTCCTGATATTAGACAGTTTCCATGTTCCAGACTGACAGTCTTAATAGCCCTAATTTGAAATTCTATGATCTCATTACAGTGATATAGTTCATCACAAATTGTAACTGGTGGCATAAACAGGAGCTGCAACTACAATCACAGTAAGCTTGATTTTTGCCAGATCACCTGCCTAGTCACTCAAATCAATATGCATTAATCAACGCCATCTTCAACAATTTATTCAGCAAAATGATATTTCTCAGCTGTGAATATGAAAGGCCTCACATAAAAAGTATATAGTCTGGACAAAATCTTCAAAGCTTTTATTCAGAATCAGTTTGCTAGAGCCCCTTCTTCTTGTAAATTCTGACCTTACACTGTACATAGAATTACATTTTTTAAATTAAAAAATAAGTTTTGTTTATAACAAAATCACTAACATTAAATTTCAGGAACATGTATTTTTAACTAGTCATATGTTTTACTACTTATTACGTATTTATTTATTCATTTTAAGTATTTCATTGATCTTTTATTTGTTTTTAATATATTGACATGTTAATGTTCTTCTGCATACATTGGTTGTAATGAGTGGTTATTTGAGTTACTGTTGCCTTTCTGTCAGCTTGACCCAACATGGCCATTCTCTTCTGACATCCTCTGAAGGCATCAACAAGGCATTTTTGCCCAGAAAACTGCCACTCACTTGATATTTTAACTTGTTTTCATCATTCTTTGTAAAACCTAAAGACAGGTATTAAAATTTTTTGTCATTGCAGAGTAAAAGTACATGGCACCAAAATGCAGCTACCACCTATCAGAAGTGCAAATAGTAGCGTAGTGCAGATATAGAATATGGCGGTAGAAGAGGAAATATATACTGGGAGAAAAGGAATATATGAGAAATATAAAATTATATGGGAATATAATATAGAACTGTTATATACAGATAAACAAGTCCAGTGACTGGTGTACAGTGTAAAATATATAGTATTGAGTACAGGAAGTGTTAAATAGTCCAGTGTTAGTAGTGTGGGGAGTGAAGTTTAGTGTAATGTAGTGGGTAGTTATTTCTATGTATGGTGAGGAGTTCAACAGAGATATGGATAATGGAAAGAAGCTGTTCCTGACCTGACTATTGTTCTTTCAGATACTCAGAAGGTAGGAGATTATACAGTGTGTAGCTTGGGTGAGGGAGCTCCCTGATGAGGCTCTTGGTGAAGATCGTCGATGTCGGGTAGTTGTGCACCAGTGATGTGCTGAGAAATCTCCACCACCTTCTGTAGGGCCTTCCTGTCTGCCACAGTGGAGTTGCCATACTACACGGTCACACGGTTAGTTCAAAAGTATAGGTGGCTGTGAGAAAAATCACAGTAGATTAGCAGTTTCAGAAATACTCAGACCCAGCCTGTCTAACACCAACAACCATCCCCTGTTCCAAGTAACTTAAATCACCTTTCTTCAGTAGGTCCTGATCATGTCTACATACCTAAATGTATGGCGCTTCTGCTTCCTGATTGACTGATCAGATATTTGTGTTATGAGCAGTTGGATAGGTGTACCTACAAGTGGCCAAATATTTAATATGTTATTTGTGACACAGACCAATGATTACACCATTGGTACTTTTATCGTACATGAGGACATAACTTCCTGCTGCTGTTAGACTTCACAATCAGCACTGCTCCAAGTAGACCACGTGTGTGTGTATATATATATATATGTATGTATATACAACCTTTATTGTATATTTGATTTGTAAAAGCTGACCAGTTAAGAATTTGAACTAAATAGAAAGATTTCCCCTAGCTGTATGAGACAGCTCGTTTAAGCTTACACGTGCACTCACGTGTGAAATTAGCAAAACGACGTCTATAGCAGACGGACGTTAGGTGGCAGTGAGCGCGCGCTGTTTCTTTGTCCGCTACAAACAGCGATGAAAGAAGAAGTGTGGCTAGCGCGGAGAGTGGCTACATGGCGGTAAAACAGTACACTGCGGTATTAATTCACTGATCTTTATACATTCATTAACAACTCATACTCGAGTCGTTATGTACGTTTCGTTTGCTGTTTGCATGTACAGTTGCATTTTCTCTTCACATCTCGGTTGGCACTAGAGTATTTGTCTGGGGTCGCGTTCAAATGAGGCCTCCTGTAGCGTTCATGTAGTGTTAGCAAATTAGCCAGTTGTCTTAAAGCAAGGATCTAACCAACTATTTAGATAGTACTTTAGTTATGTATGTTTACTAAACTGATCTGTGTCGCTTAATATGATAGTATCTAATGACCCAATAAGAATGGATTTAAAATGTCGCCTTTGTGTAGTTGCTATTTAATATGAACGCTGTGCGGCCCGCGCAGTCCAGCACGAGTATCCTTAGCTACCTAGCTCCATACAACAAGCACGCCGGCTGCGTCCCATTAAGCACGTTACCTACTAAATAGTACGTATATGTGGCGCACTAGCATTACACTTTGGAATGTTATTATCAATAATGTTTACAAAATGCAACAGCATTAGTTTTTAACCGTCTGTGTGCTTAGTAGAATTCTCGGGCTTCGTCCCAAATCGCTTGCTAAATAGTACACACAACGACATGCTTTTCTGTTTGAGACTGGGAAACTGATTTACATGGATTAGAAATACATAAAGTATCCTGAGCTCATACTGGGTTCGAGTCACTTATAAAATGTATGCAATTCAACTATTTGGGGTGCGTTAATTTGACACGTGTATTTACTGTTCTGTCGGAGTCGAAGCTCTTTGACCAGAGTAGTAGTGGTATGTGTGTGTAATGTATTGTCAGACTGTATCCCTGATTCCACGTTGCTTTTGTGTTGCACTCCTTTAATAAAGCACCTGTGATTCGTTCTGTTTGGGATACAAACCCATGATCATACTAGGAATATTACATGGCTTTTGTATAACGTGTAGCTGAAATGCATCAGTTTTAATTTCTGCTAAGTAAGTGGGTTGTGACCCAAATGGCAAACACATTTAAAATGGTATCCCATGTGTACTGTACTGTTTGGGTACCAAACCACTGACCAGACTGGTAAATCTGTGTCATTTTCGTACAAAGTGTGTAGGTTTTTAATCGTCAGGTTTTATTGCATCCCTTACTGATTAGTAAATGGTACGCACTAATTTAATATAATACCTATTGTGTAGAGTACTGTTTCGGTTGCAGCCTGTTGTCCAGACTATTCATTTTACACCTTTTTGCCCAGTGTAGTTAAAATATCTTTTTTATTTTATGCCCATAGATGCCCTTATTTAGAAAAGCCTCTATTTGCGTACAACTAATGTTCACAAATCTATCTGTAATTTCTATAATTATTGTGAATTTCCCCTAATTAACATAGGGTTTAGCACATGTGTAAAAGTGTAGACATTAATAATGCTACGTAGATGGCAGCGCTCTACTTGGGTTTTCAGCGGTATCTCTGAAGCATTTATGATATATTTGCATTACGTTTATATTTACATTCGAGTTGCATAAAAAAGACTGCAGAGTTAGCCACTGTGATGTCTGACCAATGTTCATTTTACAGAAGATAATGTGGATGCTAAACGGTGCATACCTTTATTGTTTAGCACTCTCATACTCGCTTAGTGATACAACTTTACAAATGTAATTGAAACTTCGTAGGTATAACAGACAAAACATTCAAATTGAATTATTCTAATTTCAATTTCAGTAATTAATTTGAGACAACCTGGCAGCCCTTTATTACCCATAGGTAACAGATGTGATAAACATTTGAAAAAGTCACAGCAACTGCAGGCAATTCTGATGTCACTAGGAGACCAGGAGTGCTGACAGTTATGTGTACTTATTTGTCTGTAATTTGAATATTTGGTGTTTCCTCCTTGTTTTATCTAGATTGCTGAGAAGTTGTGAGTGAGCGCTGCCTCGACATCCTCCCACGAGCGTTTCCGCCCTGGTCTTCTCAGTCGCTGGTCGCCTCGTAGGTGAGCTGTAAATGTATCATCTTTTGATGGTCATCAAATGGCCTCTTACAATATGCTTTGTGCTAGTCATACTAATCATTTGGGGCTACTACAAAAAAGTCTTACCACCTTAAATTCTTAGTTGTACCTTTTTTTCTTTAAACCTAATTTAAGAGGTGACCAAGCTTTGAGTTTGATCATGTATTAAGTATTGCTAAATATTGAAGCATGATCTGTATTGCATTTGCATACGTTAGGTTTTTGAACACACACGTGTTATTCAACAGTGATGATCACCAGACAGGCATGTGACAGATGTTATGAAACTCATTATCATGATTTAAGCTTTGAAAAGATCTCTTTGATGCAGTATTATAGCAAGTTCAACAAGGAATCTATGTTTAAAGTCTGTGCTTTTTTTTGTCTATTCAATTCAATTTTATTTATATAGCGCTTTTTACAATGTAGCATTGTCTCAAAGCAGCTTTACAGTATTACAATTATCTAAAAGGCCAATCCCAAGTTGAGCAAGCCCAGGGCGACAGTGGCAAGGAAAAACTCCCCAAACTGGTAGGAAGAAACCTTGGGAGGAACCAAGACTCAACAGGGGACCCATCCTCCATGGGCGGCCTAGATGTTAATTAGACAAATACTAAATGTATATTAAATGATAGGAAAATTAGTTTAAAATAAATAACAAATTATTAATAAAATTTAAATTGGTAGTAAAAAAAACTAATAATAATAATAATCCAAATTATAAAACAAAATTCATTATACAACTTTGGTTTTTCCTGAAATGAACAACGTTTAACTAGGTACCTGAAAGTAGGTACGTTATAGCTTAACCAAAATACATAAAGTAAAAACAACATGAATGACAAATGCCTTATTATTTGTCACAATACACTTGTGTAACTAATTTCCCCACTCATGGCTGAACAGCAGCCAAATTGCTGATGTACATGTAGTAATTAGAGCAGCACCTTGTTGTGCTTTACAGGTTGCGCAAGGTGGGAGACTTGAGCTGGAAAAGTTCAGGACATTTCAACTTAAATAAGTGCCATTGCTATGCTACATTTAGTCAGTCTGGCAAGATTGGCGTATATTCGAGTTTTTAAGATGGAATTACAACTACGAAATTCAAACAAGAATCTGGTGAATAAGGATCCAACAATAATTCTACCCTGCTAACAAAAATTGGGTGACATTAGGGGCTTTTTCACAAACATCAACAAATACCAAAAAAGAAGTCAAATTCAGCTACGTAAAACCAACATGTTGTCAGTTTCACAGTAGTCACAAATCATCCTGTTATTACGAAAGCAAATAAAAAAAAAAAATCCTGTTTTATGCTCACCTTTCATGGTCAGAGTTGGGTGACTATCTGGAGACTGCTGCAGAATTCACTGAACACAGCCAGAGGTATGGACAGGCCAAGATCTGCCAGGGCAGGATTATGTAAATGAGTCAACTAACCCTGACTTTGCAGACCTTATCTGGGATTTAAACCCTGGTTCGCAGGAGCTGCTGTTTATAGCAGGTGACTCTTGCCATCAGATGTGCTTTTTTGTTGTTGCTTTAAGTCTTAAAAGAGGGAAATCACAAATAAATTCGGTTATGACTAGAACACCTTTAAATTAAATCTAAAGCACATTTTGTCAGTTTAAATGTATTGTCTATATTATTTGTGAGAGTTTTAATAAATTCACACCTCAAATGAGTGTCTAGGCTTAGCATAAAAATAGTTATTTAAGCACAATTTTGAAATCAGTACACCCCCAAAAGCTGTGTTTATGAAGTTAGTGTCAAACATTTGAATGTGCAATGTTACTGTGCTTATTGTTTTTGTTATCTTATAGATGAGTTTAACGCTTGTTCCAAAGCTCTCTTCAGCCACTTTTGTGATCGGGTACATCCATGTCTACATAAGTGTTTTTTTTTTTTGCTTTGTCTGGAACAGGAAGCATTGTGTTGTAGTTGGGGATTTAGAGAGCCAATAAAAAGGCTGTTTAACAACCTGGAGCCAAATTGAGCTTGTGAAATTCGTTAACTCCTAAATGGGACGTAGGTGAACGATAAACACGTTCTTTCTCACACAGCCATGTTTAATAGCTTAATTCAGGGATTTTTCCCTTTGCTTCTGGTTGTTTCAAGTTGTTTGTAGTTTGTATGTAGCAAATCCCCATTCATCTGTACCAGGTGTGAGTGAATCACATGTACATTTCACATAGAGTTTAGTGTTGGGATTCTGATTTTATTTTGTCAGTCTTCTCAATGAATTCCAACAAACTGTGATCCACTTAAATACTGCTTAAATTTTATGATCTGACATTCTTAGACTAGATGCTGTAATGATTTGGCTTATACCTGCTTATTGATGTTCTGTTTTCGTGTTGTTGTATTAAGAGAGGCAAAACTCTGACGATGGAGAATGGTCAAGGCATGGGTGCCAAACTGGGCCTTCCACCCCTCACACCAGAGCAGCAGGAGGCACTGCAGAGGGTAATGCATAATTGTTTGTAATCTTTTCTGTTTGCTCATTCTGCTTTTTTTAAGAGGATTTAAGTTTCCAAACTATTTTTCCCTCATTCATGGTTATGTATCACCTTATAAGGTCTCGTCTAGTGTCTTGACATTTGTAAGATTCTTTTGATTTAATTATTTCTTTTATACTTTTTTGGGTGTTACATTTGACGTTTCAAATAGTCCACGAGATTTCGTTGGGATTGAGTTTACTAATTTAAGACGGTAGTCCCAATTTGATCCGTTTCTGCCTACTTTGGCTTTAACAATAGATTTGATTTACTGTTGTCTTTCGATTAGCTTGAAACAGCCTGGCCTTTCTCCTCTGGCATCAATAAGGCATTTTTGCCCAGTGAACTGCCACTTAATATTTTCTCTCTGTCCTCTGTGTGGGAAAATCCCAGTTAATCAGCAGATAATGAATACTCCAACCAGCCAGTCTAGCACCAAGAACAAAAAGATTCAAAAGATTTCTTTCCCATTCCATGCTTGGTTTGAGTTAAGCAGTTAAACTTATGGTGTCTGTAGGTACACGACTTAAAAGAACTTTAAAGAACTTAGACTAATGAAGGTAGTACTGTGATGATTTTTGTCCGAAGTTTACATGTGTATGACACCTCACTGAGCAATGCACCCTATTTAGTTTTTTCTCCAGGTAAAGCACATGCATTCAGTTTGATGGGTGACAGCTGTGTTTGACTGTATACATGTTGCCGAGGGTGCAGAACGCTGATCGTAACCCTTTAACCCCCAAAAGACACTAGGTTAATCCAGTATATACTAAACTTACTTGCTTTTGTGCCATTTTGCAGGCAAAGAAATATGCCATGGAGCAGAGCATTAAGAGTGTCCTGGTGAAACAGACCATAGCCCACCAACAGCAGCAGCTTACTAACCTGCAGGTGAGAAAAGATCAAAGTCCACTCATCTACAAACTGTTTCACAACATTAGAAGGGTCTGGTGTCTTGTAAAAATGCCCTAAAGGTCCTTTTAAAAACACATTTGTATTTGCATTTTGCAGACTGTGGTGATGCTTGCTTCTGTAAAAAAAAGCTGCATCATGTTTAATGAATTTATCATTTCCTTTTTCACTGCTCACAAAAAGTAGGGGATATTCATTATGGGATGTTTCATTTTGAAGTATCCCCTAATTTTACTGAGCAGTATATAAATATAGCTGAGTTAGTGGTGTCGGATTGTGGCTTGGACAGGAATGCTGGTGCTTGGCTAATAACGCTCATTACCCTTCTCACAGCTTTCCACATTTTAAGTGTATTGAAAATTAGCGTTTTTTTTTTTTTTTTTGGGTTTTTTTGGTTCTCAAGTTCTATTATGGGGTGTAACGTCACTTGATTCAGTCAGTTCACAGCACTGGCTTTGTGACGTTCTCTAATCTTATGAACAAACTATTTGGTGACAAAAATATTCATTTCCTTCCAGCAGTTACTTCCAACTGTCTCAGTTCACTCATTTAGCATGCACTGGGTTATTCAACTTGTTTTAATTTAGCTCACGCAGTTCCCCTAAAGCAGCTACCCTCTCACACTAGCACGTTATAGTAACAAGACTATTATCGCAGGCTTGTCTCGATGGGATTTAAACTACATGGCATCCTGGGCTCATTTCCTTTGTTACCGTTCTGTGGTTTTATTCCCATCTGCATCAGCCATATCAGTGTTTATCAGTGTCCTCCCCAATGGAAAATCACAGGTACATTTACCTGCCGTTTTCCACTAAACTCTGTCCAGATACACATCTCTGTGATTGTACAGGCAGATGAACCACACTGGTTTTTAGCTGCTGCTTACTGCATTTCTTCCTCTAATGCGTTTGAGTCTAAAAAGCAAGGCAAGAGGAGTCTCTGCATTACTAATGTCTGAATGTAGAGTGAGCTGTTTTTTGTATTTCTATCACAAGTATAAACGTCACCACAATATTTTAACGGCAATGTTTCTCATGCTGCTAAGGCCATTTTCATTGTTTGGCTATATAGATTTTTTTTTTATAACTGCAGACAAGTTGTTTAAGCAACTGAAATGTTGCTGCAGAGTTGTGCCTGGCAAACAAGATAACAGTTTACATGTGACTTTTTAAAATTATGTAAGGAAATGAATATATTGCATTATAAAGGTATTGTTCTCTTTATCGCTGTTTGATCTATTATACAAAAGTGTATTGTTCCCATATACACTATATGAGCAAAAGTATTGGGACACACCTCTTAATCACTGAATTCAGGTGTTTCATTTAGTCCCATCGCCCCAGGTGCATATAATCAAGCACCCAGCTATGCAGCCTACCTTTACAATCATTTTTGAAACGTGTTGTTCTAACGAGACAGTTTGTGAAATTTCTCGTACATATTCCCTCATCAACTGTGAGTGGTAATACTGAAAGTTCAACCGTTTAGAACACTCAGCCACAAAGTAACTTCCACAGTGGCACGTGCTGAGGCACATGGTGCATAACAGTCACCAACACTGTGCTGACTCAATAACTGCAGCTTTCTAAACATTATCAGTACCAAAACTGTACACCAAGAGCTTCATGGCATAGGTTACCATGGCTAAGCAGCTGCATTATTTTACGTCACTAAGCACAATGCTAAGTATTAAATTAAGTGATGAGAGACTGACACGAGTCTCTGAAGCATTCAAAACCTATTGTGAAGTGACAAATCTCACTACTATATCTGACTGTCTAATGGACGTGCCTGGATTTTGCAAAAGCCAGGAGAACATTACCTGCCTGACTCCATTGTACCAACTATAAAGCTTGGAGGGGGAAAAATAATGCTATGTAATTCTTTTTCATGGGTTAGCTTAGATCACTTGGTCCTTAGTTCCAGGGAAGGGAAATGGCAGATAGCAGACCAATACATTTTGCACAATTGCATGCTTCCACCTTTGTAGGAACAGTTTGAGGAAGGCCATTTTCAAAAATGACTGTAGCCCAGTGCACAAAGCAGGACTCGTAAAGGCAAGGTTGGGTGAGATAGGTGTTTAAGAACACGAATTGCCCTCACCTCAACCCCATTTGGGATGAACTAGGTCAAATCGGGAGTCAGACCCTTTCATTTAACATCAGTGTCTGATTTCACAAGTTCTTTTCTTGATGACTGAGCAAAAATTCACAAAGGCACACTCAAATCTTATAATAAAAAAGCCTTCCCAGAAGAGTGGAAGCTGTTATAGCTCTAAATCGGGAACCACCTACAAATTAATGCCTATGGATTTAGAATGGGATGTTCTAAAAGCTCCTGTAGGTGTCCCAATACTACTGTTCATGTAGTGTAGCTGTTTTAGAGCAAACAAATGTTCTTAATACTGCTCACACAAATTTTGAAATCTCACTTCAAAATGAAATTCTCCTATAATGAAATATCCCCTAATTTTCAGATATGAAAATAAATAAAATGAGCATGAATGAGACAATTCCATTATTTAATTATTCACAGTGTATATCTATTACTTTTTATTACTATTAAACTAAGACTTTTACATTTCTTTAAATCATGTCCAGTCTTAGGAGGCGGTTCTGCGTTACTCAATCAGCCGGATTCGTATAGAACAAAACTGCCAAAAACTAGCTTGTTCTTCCAGACTTTTGTTACTTTATCACTGAGGAGAAGCGTTGTAAGCGTTACATCATTTCCCTCTGATAAACTAATCTAATACAAATGGATGTACACTAACACAACGGGAACGTATGTATCATGTCCTAAACTGGAATATGACCACACGCTGGCATGAGCATCTACTACATAATTAATATAATAAATCTGAGATCGCTCATCTCTAATATGTACATGCACATTTTTTATTCTGTTACAACTGATTTAAGTAACGAAGTTGTACCTTGCATGGTGCGGTCTTGTGTTCTTTAAAAAAAATAAAAAAAAAGACAGACGCACTTTGGTGGGCCCATACTGCCATGCCGTGATGAATCACTGTAAGGTTGGCATTAATAGTGGATTTTTGCGTTAACAAACGTGCTGCATGTTTGTAGTGGACCATCTCATGTTCAGGCACTGGTTGTGCCATAAAATCAGACTGACACCGGACGCTTTCTCCTTCTGGCCAGGCTCATGTGTGGTTCACTTGTGGTCTAGTGATACACTCGGGTGGATAAAATAGAGGTCACATCTTATAAAAATCGGTTACAGACTAGACTGGCAACTGCAGCACTTGTCTTCTGTCTGGAATCTGATATCTGTCTTGCAAAAGAAATAAAAATATCTAACCTACTTTTCAGCACTTTTCCATTTTACTGTGTTTCAGATGGCAGCAGTGACTATGGGCTTTGGAGATCCTCTCTCACCTTTTCAATCGGTCAATAGAATATTAAACTATTTCTTTCACTGTGCGAATTTCATTACTTGTCACTGTTAGACTGAATGACCAGGCCAGAGTTTCATAGCTGACGACCAGATGTTGTCTCAGCATATTTCAAAAGTAGACATGGCTTGTTTTTGCTGCGAATGAAATGTGTATGTTTGATCGTCCATTTTTTTTTCATTACGGGATGCAAGTTGCCTGGTCTTCAAAAGTGTACTTTCACATGACCTGGCCTTTGAACGTAATTGGGTATATAAGTGTGAGAAGGATAATAACAAACGTATGGAGCTCAAGTCTGCTCTTCTACATCATCTCGGCCATTTCAAAATTCACTTTCATTGCATGACTGTGTTACTGTGGGCAGATTTCAGTGTTCATTAACATAAACACACTCCATGTGCAGCAAGCATTTTCGTGTGTGTGTGTGTGCGCGCGTGTGTGTGGTTTGCTGGAGGTTGTTGCAAATCCATGTCTCCTTTGCAAATATGCTGTGAACTCTGTAGGTAAGATGTTAAAGAAGGCAGCCCAGCAACCCAAAATGAACCACACGTAGGCTTGTTTTGATAGATACAATCAAAGATCATCAGAGAATACTGTACATTGATCATCATTAGGTTGTGGTTTGTGCAGATTCACCCTTCCACTCGGAGCATTCCAACGTAAGTCCAAAAGCCGTCAAGGAAGGCGCTTCAGGTTTCAGCTCATTATTGTGGTTTTGCCGGTATAGTTTTGTTGTAAATGTCTTGTTGGAATCTTTGCAACCCAGGTTAGTCATAACTGTACATGTTCTGAAATGTGTGCTGTGCAGGCCCAAAGTAAAGCCCCTGAGCTCACTGTTAAACTGAACCAAAGGGCTTCTCTTCATCTTCTCTTACTGCCTGGCATTAATGCTTAAGTTGTAAGTTCATACATATAAGCATATGAAAACCCAAGAAGATTAGATCTAGGCTTTTGTTTTGTTTTTTAAAGATAGATTTTGTGTTTATTTTTTTTATTTTTTATTTTGTGTGGTTTTTTTTCCCATGTTATGTTTAACATTCCACAACAGCCTGTATTTTTTTCCCTCTGTCTCTCCCCTACCTGACCACCAGGTGGCAGCACAGCGGCAGCGAGCTCTGGCCATCATGTGCCGTGTCTATGTGGGTTCCATCTATTACGAGCTGGGTGAGGACACCATTCGGCAGGCCTTCGCACCATTTGGCCCCATCAAGAGCATCGATATGTCCTGGGACTCTGTCACCATGAAACACAAGGCATGGTCATGCTTCATTTTATCCTGTGCACATTTGTTTATTTTAAGCCACTTGCATAAAAACGTGTGCATAAAACACATCTAAAATGCCATGTACATAGCCCGACCCTGAGCTGGAATGGCAATAAACACATTTGTGTATTTAAGATAATCCAAATCCCTTATATATTGGTATGTTGCTTTGATTAGTCTTATGTATCCAACCTTTTACTCACTTAAATTTTCACATTAGTCCTTAGTTTTTCACTTTTCTCTAAAGACATTGTCAGCTTCGTTAACCTTTATAATAAGTTCTGCGTCATTTGTATATACATTAAGTGTACTCTGAAATTAGGGCTTATTTCAAAATGGAATATCCCGTAATTAAATGTCCTCAAATTGTGAGCAGTGTAGTAATAATTAAAAAGTAAAATGTTAAAGTTATATGATGAATAAAAAAATAATAGGGATGCAGCGTTTTCTCTCGATTTAAGTATAACGTGGTTCTCAAAGATCAGTGTTGACTTAAACAAATTTGATTTAATACTGATCTGGAATGTTTTTCGTCAGCATCAGTTCTGACATGTTCTGTTGGGTCAGTGCATCACTGAGTAATAATCCTCTGTCTGTCTCCTGCAGGGTTTTGCTTTTGTGGAGTATGAGGTGCCTGAGGCTGCTCAGCTGGCTTTGGAGCAGATGAACTCAGTCATGCTGGGTGGTAGGAATATTAAGGTTAGTTCTAAAAGCCAAGAGATTTATTAAAAACTGTCAGAAAACTTTGTACAACCCCAAAATCAGAAAAGGTGTAGACAGTATGAGAACTCCCATTGCTTTTCTTTTGTTTCCTTTGGCTTTTATTTAATTGCAGACCGCATTAACCCAAGCTGTTTTTTGTCTGGTCAACTCTGTTTAATTTGTTTTTAAACATCCATTCCTGCCTTTTGGGCCTGCAATGGGTTCCAAAAACGGTGGAGAAGATGCAGCGTTGGCTTTCTGTCTCATAACACTAAAAGGAAGTTTGAGTACCATGGATACCACGCAATGACGTGTCGTCGTGTTGACGTTTTTCGCTTTTAAATTCTCCACACATTCCCTATTAGGGACAGGGCAAGATTGCATTCGAAGCCATGTCATGTGATTTTTGTATCATGTTCCTTTTATCGTTGTCCCAAAAATGGCCACAATACACGTTTAGATTGTGTGATCGTCCATCCGAGATTCCGCAGAGCCCAGAGAAGTCGATTTGCTTTTGCCATGTCTTAATGTAATGCTTGATTTTTACACAGTAATGTTTTAATAGTTCAATGTTTGACGTTTGTGAATGTACACAATGATAAATGTCAGTTCCTGATGCAGCGACATCTGAGGGATCAGCTTAGCTCAGGCTTGCCACCTTGCCCTTTGCACCATGAAATTCCTCCAGATTCCTTGAATCATTTAATGATTTCCTGTACTGTAGAGGAAGAAATATGCAAATCCCCTCAAATCTTTTCTTTCAGGTGCAGCGTTATTAAACGTCTCAATAATTTGATTGGGCATTTGTTGACTAACTAGAGATCACCTGTCTGTCTTTGCTCCCCAGACACTTCTGTTCATATTGTGTTTACTGTCCAGACTATTTTCTGATTCGGGGGTTCTGTAATGCTGTCTGTTTGTGAGAGTAAGAAGTCTTCCTTTGTATGTGCACACCAGTCATGCGGCTGCATACATATCACTTCTATGCTTTCTGTCTTTGTAGAAGTCCACTAATCTGCAGCTGAATGGCTACTGTGCTGTTTTTTTGTTACAGATTCGATCAATGTAATGTATTAGTTCGATGCTTTCATGTCAGAATAATGCTATTGATGAGCTGCAACTGGCTGCTGTCGCCTGGCCACCCCAGCTGCAGCACAGACACTGCACAGTCGGGAGAACAGCTTAACACTTGAGCAGATGCAATATAACCGCTATAATGCAAACATGACACTGGTACTTTTCTGTAGAAAACTAGAGCAGGATTTGTCTGCCATTATTATTAGTTCACCAAAATACCTGTTCAGTGTTATTCTATCCAGCTGTTTTGCAAGTTTGCTAACATGTAAATCGACCCTCAAACATTTTTATTAGTCTAAGCCCACTGTATGTTTGGTAGTAGAGTGCAGAAAATGACCTTTAAGTCAGGCTTTGGTTTACTTTATGGTTTTTTTTTTGCCATATACTTGAACACTGGTATATTGGAAGAACAGAGGGGGGGATAACTCTGCTTTGGATAATAATAAGGTTGTTAACAGCCTTCATCCCTGAATGAAGAAGTCTACAGAAGCAACTATTCGGATCTCATTTGCACGCAGGCACACACTTACCAGCTCATCATCATATATTGCTGCCGAGTATCTCATGTGCTGTCGTGTATGCTCTAGGTGGGGCGACCAGGTAGCATTGGACAAGCACAGCCCATCATCGATCAGCTCGCAGAGGAGGCACGAGCATACAACAGAATCTATGTGGCCTCCGTGCATCCAGACCTGTCCGACGATGACATTAAAAGCGTCTTCGAGGCCTTCGGCAAGATTAAGGCTTGCATGCTGGCCAGAGAGCACACGACGGGAAAGCACAAAGGCTTCTGCTTCATTGGTGAGAAGGGGGAGTGAGGGACTGATGGATAATTGCCTTTTCACTCTAATAGTTTAGACATTGAACGGTCCAAACAAACATTCTGACCTTAAATGACCTATATGGAACACTCATTAGTACAACATTTTACAGGTGATGCACATAAGTGCACTCAGTTTAAATAATGTGCAAACACGGTGTGCCAATCTCTGTAAAATTCAAAAGAAGAACTAGGTTATGATCATAGGCACGTTATGCCTATTATTTTTATACATTTATGCATGTTAATTTATACTATATTATCTATATCAGTCTATAGGTGCCATTTCAGGCCCTCCCTCAGTCTTGGTGCAGCTGTACCAGCACTCGCCTCATAGGCTATAGAGTTTCACTTTTTGAACATGCATTTAATTTTTTTTAAATTAAATATTATTGTGGGAGTACGTTCCTTTGCTTTATTTATCGTTTTAATTATTAATTACATATTTTAAACTTTGGTTTCAGGAACAGATATGTAACAGTACTTCTTTAATGGGGAAATTTAATTCTGACCTTGAGTAAATCAGAGTTTGGACGTTTTAGAACCAATTTCGTTTTAGAAGTTTCCACTGTATAGGGGAGTACAGGAGAAACATTAGAATTTAGTTTTTAAAAGTTAAAGGGGAATAACAGTGAATGTAAGTACTTACTGACTTCTGAGCAACAAAAATGGACCAAATCTAAAAGCCCCATATATTAATTTTTTTGATGCTGCTTCTGAGTAATTAAATTGGGTAAACTTAATAAAAACAAAGATCATGTTTATTGTGTAATATGTGTCATTTTCGGTAACAATGTTGACCATGATCAACAATGTTTCAGGCATTCTTATTTTTTGCTGTTGAGACATTAGTCTTTGTAATTAAAGGTAATTCCCCTGCACTGTAATATGTATATAAACAGTCGTTTCTTGGTTTAAATTGATTGACTTTCAGATAGATGTTCTGAACACTGGACTCGCATTTCATTTCTCTTTTTGTCTGGTTATGTGAACAGAATATGACAAGGCTCAGTCGGCGGTAGACGCGGTGTCCTCTATGAACCTGTTTGACCTCGGGGGTCAGTACCTGAGAGTAGGAAAGGCTGTAACCCCTCCTATGCCTCTGCTGACCCCAACTACACCTGGAGGCTTACCACCAGCGGCAGCCGTAGCGGCGGCTGCTGCCACCGCTAAAATCACAGCCCAGGTAAGAAGCTAGTGGGTACTTGAGGCTTAATACTAGTGGTGTGATGATGCATGCTTTGTATATGGCATATCTTCCGTTCTCACAAAACATTTGGGTGTATTTAAAAATTAATAAAAACAAGAGGATAAGAACAAATGAGTACTACACACAATAGGACAGGCGCACAGAATTATGAGGACCATTTACAGCTTGTTAAATTGCAGGAAGTCATACACACGCCCACAAGAAACTTCAAACACACACACACTGCTCTTTAACCTCCAGGCTCTGCTTGTAGATCTGATGCTTGTAGATGTGTTGCTTTGAAGCCAACAAGGCCAGCTGTTTATGGCTGCAACATTCAGAGTTAAAAGATCGATATATATTATGATTCTATGAGTCCTCTGTCACTAAAGCAAACTGACTTGGGTTGGATGAATGTTAAAAACTGCATACCTGTATTGATGATTGCTAACAGGTGTGTATCAGCCTTTGGCCAGTATTGCGTTATATGCTTTGATTCATGTTTATTCATGTTTTATGTTGACTTTGCTCGTTTGATATCAAACTGTTGCTGATTTATCTTCTTTCTGAATCCAAAAGTTGTACATTTCTGTGATGTTGATGTCTTGAGCTAGAATATGTTACCATCCTACCTTATATTATGACTTGCAGGAGGCTGTAGCAGGAGCGTCTGTCTTAAGTTCCTTAGCAACACCAGCCCAGCTACTTAGCCAGCAAATGGGACTCCCTCAGGCCGTGCTGGCAGCTCAGGCCCCAGGCCTAATCACAGGTAAGACCATATTTAGTAACCCTGTCATTTTTGCAATGTTGACAATAAATATTAAGAGTACAGACCTGTCCTCGTTATCAGTAACTGTATTTTGTGGTTCCAGCTTACTTATCACCTCTTACTCACACCTTTTTTTTTTCGTAAATACCTGATTTAATACCAGTTGTTGTGTTTTCATTGAACTATAAGTATATTTTGTCTTTATGCAGCCGATATGATGACCCCGCAACCACTCTATTAACTACCTGATGCTCACCTAACTGTCATCTTGGATATACTGGTCTCTTGAGTAATCAATAATTTTTTTTTTTTTTTTTTGCCTCTTTCTAAGGTGTCACACCTGTTCGGCCGACCCTTCCTGTGGTGCCTCAGGTAGGCTTGGTGAACCCTGTGCTGGCAACACCACCAGTTACACCTAATGCCACTTCCACAGCAACGCCAACGTCAGCTTCTCAGCAGCAACAGCCTCCCGCTGAGATTAAGAAGGAGGTAGAGGAAAAGCAGCAGGAGAAAGACGAGGTCGTGGTGGACAGAGTAAAACCTGAGAGTGCAAGCGAGCAGCAGCAGCTCATTAGCACTGAAGGAAAACCTACAGTCTCATATTCTGGGGTAACAGTTTATATTTTATAACAGCACATTGTGATGCAAGTTTATAATGCTTTATATAAACCAAATTTGAGTGTCACAAAGTGATCTGTCTTTCTACCAGGGCGTCATGCATTTCTAACCCAAGTTATGTAGCAAGTTAGCAAATTATTAGTAATAATACTAGCTGTCAGTTTAATATTGAAGACTAGGCACCTCATGGTTCTTCTCTCTATAAATCATTTATTCATCACTAATGTAAAAGTTTATTGAGGAGAGGAAGTTGGAAAAATCCTGACATGAACCAGTGCGTTTGCCATCGTCTTATCATAGTTCTGAGGAGTCAAAGTAAACTTCTGCCAGAACTGTTTATGTACTCAGTAGAGATTTTAGTGATGCTTAATGTTTTATTGTGTGACGTAACACTAACCCTACACTACTGTTAGACCCAGTGCCTTTTCTGACTCCTCTGTCGTTTCTTATGCGCAGTCTACTGTGATGGTGTTGCGCAACATGGTGGGCCCTGAGGACATTGACGACGACCTGGAGGGGGAAGTGACTGAGGAATGTGGAAAATTCGGCGCAGTGAACAGAGTCATCATCTACCAGGAACGACAGGGTGAGGAGGATGATGCCGAGGTCGTCGTCAAGATCTTTGTCGAGTTCGCTGGCGCTGAGGAAATGAACAAGGCCATCCAAGCCCTGAACAACCGGTGGTTTGCAGGTCGCAAGGTCGTGGCCGAGGTGTACGATCAAGAGCGTTTCAATAAGAGCGACCTCTCTGCATAAGACTGACCGGCTCTCTCGCTCTCCCTGCTCAAACTCATTCAGCCTCCGTCACCGCTGCTTGAGTTCTGGCCCTTTTAAACTTGTAATTATTTTTTTATTGTGGTCAATAATAATATTGGAGATGATCCCATTAATGGGATTTGGTTTAGAATATGCGTGCGCCTCATGGAATTTTTCTTTATCACCTACTGTGAAAGGATTTTTGTTTTTATAATTTCGTTTTGGTTATTTACAAGTTTTCTAATTTCTTCATTCAGTTCTCTTGCTCCACTAGTTATGCTCCAGCCCTACCAAGCCAAATCATTTTTTTTATTAGTAACAAAAATGTTCCATTAGTATCGTTCTGTTAGAATTCTAAATGTTGTGTTCATGAAGTTCTGGATTTACGGAAACAATAAATTCTTCAAATATGCCATGCTTTCAGATTGAATCACATGCTCGTTGCTCTGGATAAAGGGTGTCTGCGATATGTAAACAGTACTGACTTAGAAAGATATTGCTAACTTGCTTACTAGAGGTGTAAACAATGCACTCATAATCGATGTACTCATCATATAATTCACGTCACAATAGGGAGTTTGTATAGCGATACATTAGCGACTTTCTTATTAGACATTTAAAGACATTCCTTTTTTATTTCTGATATGTAAACCATCCATAACAATGCACATGTTCTTGGCTAAGTTTTGAACAGAAAACTTTAGTCCCTTACAATTAAAAGAAAAACGTTTTACTAAATTTAAACAAGCAAGTGCTTTGTTAAATTAAAAAAAAATCACAGTGCAGAACAGAATATACCCCCCTGGGAGCATGATGTATGATTGCACTCTCTGGTGTTTGAAAACTGGAATTGCATTTGATGGCATGATGAACGGGGAGCCAATGGGAGCTGGTCTGAGCCCCTGTCGGTTATGACCTGACTTGGGCACGAGACCTGCTCGATTCTGGCAGAGAACGGGTTTTATTGGAGTTTCTAAGTGAAAGTGTAAGGATTTTATGTGAAATTGTTTGGCAAAATGCAGAGAAGTGTTTTCCACAGTGCGCTTCGATCTTTCCTTAGCGTCATCACTAGACTCAGGAAATTGGAAAGGATGGAAAAGAATGGGTTTATTATTTTAATTTTAAAAATTTTTTTAGAACCGTTATAAATTGACATGACCGGTGACCTCACCCTGGTCCGGACTATCCATTTTCTTACTTGTCGTAATTTTAAATCTATGGAAACGTTTTCGCAGGAAAAAAAAAAAAAAAGCATAGCGAGGGAATTAATACATTTTTTTAACAAGCACATTTCTCCTGACATTTTGACCTGTGTCGATTTCTCACTGAAGGAGGAGATACCAACTACTTGGGTACTTGGGGGAAAGTTTTCACATTTCTTGTTGCCCTAAAGATTAGGGCTGTTAAACAATGAAAATATTTAGGTTTTTGCATGTTTATTGGGTTTTTGCTTGCTTATATTTCCCCTAAATACACTGCTCCCAAAAACTACATTTCCAATATCCTAATGAATAAGGTTTTGATGCAAAACACTAAGAAACATCGTGTGTAATCACTATCAGTGAAGTTTACGCATCTGAAAGGTTGTAAAAGCTGTATGTAAAACTGGAGATTTCTGCCATCAAATGGTTATATAATAAAGTTTGGTTAGAACAAAGGTGGTTAACCTGCTTAGGAAAGTTCATCTGAAATAATAGAGAAACACTGTAACTTAAGAATAGTGTGGGGAAACATTAGGTTAATTACATATTACATTTTAATTACATATGGTCATATGGGCAGCACTGTGGTACAAGTGGTCAGTGCTGTTCGTCTCCACAGATCCCTGATTCCTTCCTGCCCCTGGATGCTGCCTGATTTGAGTTTGTATGTTCTCTCTTTGTCCTTGTTGGTGTTTCAGGTTCACGTTTCAAATTGCCCCTAGTGACACTTTGACACATCCACTTTGTCATGGATGTAGCCACCACTTACCATATGATGTTAATTAATAAAATTACGCATTGCCGTTATTTTTTATCAGGGCATCAATCAACCATAGAGATACTCCTGCCCTCACTGTCTAGGGTTTTATATAGTTAACGCAATTCCTGATGTGCATTTATTTCTTAAGATTCTGGCATGTCTGTCTTGTGCTTTTGATTTATTTCCATAATCTTAGTGGCCGGTGTTATTAGTTACACTGTATAATATAAGTCCAAGATATAGATTTATGAGATTGGATTTTGTTGATAACTATAATTAGACAGTACTGTGTGACTGTAGATCTTAC
Source organism: Parotocinclus haroldoi (assembly GCA_034779995.1). Lineage (NCBI taxonomy): Eukaryota > Metazoa > Chordata > Actinopteri > Siluriformes > Loricariidae > Parotocinclus > Parotocinclus haroldoi. The sequence goes on from JAUZST010011997.1 coordinate 35,283, forward strand.
TATTCGAAAGCTGGTTGCACCGATCTCTCGCAACCTCCTGAATTGACACCATGACTTTTGTCACGTAATTGGTGCCGCTGTTTATGTCTTGCTATCTGTTGCCTTTTAGGCACTTTTTTTTATGCAGAATGCCCAATGGGGGGTGTTTTTTTTTATGCTGCTTTGTCTGGTTGTGGATAGCTGACTCCTCATGGCAGGTGATTTCTGAAGGAGTCTGCAGATTTCCAATCATCTCCAAGTGAGGCTGGTGGTGTCTGTGTTTTGTCTCCTGGCACAGTTTGTTCACTCAGCTTTTGCTTCAGTCATGCACTTTGATAGGACTCTAGCTTGATTTGTGGACTCTGCATGCACTCCTGTGCACATGTGCAGTAGTCCTACCTGGCTACATGATCATGAACTCTTAAGGCTTATTTTTGACCTTTTATGCAAAGCGAGTGACATGCAGTACTGTACTGTGTACTTACACTATAAACAAACACTTGCCATTTTATCAGGTGCCACTACCATATAGGTGCATCTAACAGGCATACAGTTACTGACAACAGCCTGGGATTATAAACACTGTATACGGACTGTTTGATTAAAGACACCCGTTGGCCCACCTTGTACTTAAAGTCACTTAATCTTTATGCAGACCTACTCTTCATTAGAGGGGTGTTCCTGAACATGATGCCGTTGACTGGTTATAATTGGTTGTTAGACTGGTTGCTACCCAGCAGAGAAACTGCTGTTCCTAGTCACTCTGTGGTTATAAACCCCATCACATAAGCATTGCTGGGGCTGAACACCCCCCCTCCCCCCCAAGTCAACCAGGAACCTGTGTATTATGTTTTTAACGTTCCTAACACTCTGAGCAACCTAAAACAAAAAGGAAAACATAACATAAACTATTTCTAAGAATTTAGTAATTGCGGGACGTGTTTTGTTAAAACAATTATTTCTTGTTGAGAATTTTTATTTCAGACTAAATTTACCTCAGTTGAAAATTGGACCCCCCCCCTCCATTTTTCAGTGTTATATTAATAGAATTTACCAATAACTGAAATTATTATAACACTTTTACTCGTTTTTTTTATTTAGTGCAAGTGAGCATCTATGATGTTCAGGTGCACACATTCTTTCTCTTATTGCCAATATCTCTTTACTTTTAAAACAAACTATATGACTAACTACATTTAAAAGACAGTATTTCGTGTGCATGTACATCTTTTTTTCTATGTAGTTTCTGTATCTTCGACATTACACATAATACGTTTTGTTTATTTGTTAAAAAGATTGCAGCAACACTTGGTCCTCCCGACCAG
>JAUZST010011998.1:0-11647 GCA_034779995.1 Parotocinclus haroldoi
TTTTTATTTTTTTTTTTTTTTATGTTGCAAATGAAAATGTTTATAAAGAAAACAACTGAAACAAGGTCACATATTAAGTCTCAAACAATTACCATTTTTGCCTTGCTGGGCTTATTTTCAGGCTTCCCATTGTCCATTGCTGACTGCCATGGATATCTTTGATATTTATGAAAACATATGAAAACCAATTGGCTGTTTAGGGCCTTCATGAGAGCAGGCATTTCTCAGCATGCAGTTGCCCTTTATCCTCCTAAAGATGTCATAGGTCATAGCAGGTCATTTCACCCAGTCCTCATTTGACTTGATTAATACAGAACATGACTTATTTTGAGAAGTAATATTTTCTGTGTTTTTAGAGGCTCTGTAATTTCATTTAATTGGGAAGTGCACGTTTTGCGGTTTGCTAATGGTTGTTTTGTGATACGAAGGCATTGAAAGGTATACTTTGTTTATTTCCTGTGTGTGTGTGCAAAGTTGGTGGTCATGCTCATCCTGGCCATTTTGGCAAGGCAACAGAAAGTTTCTGGAAGTCTAAAAGGAGTTACAGGTTTTCTCAGGTAAGCTAGTAAATTCTCCTCTATGGATTTACTATGGCTATATAGCGAGACACCACTTCTATTTCATCATTGTTTTAAACAGAACTAAAGCATACTATGTTTTTAGAGCAATCAAATGACATGTTATTGTTTCCTATAATAATGCATATTTCTTTTGTCTTTCAAGCCCAGTCAATTTTCTAGACCATACACAGCACAAAGCTCTGTCTGTGGCTGTGTTTGCAGTTCTTTTTTGCAAGCTTGTTGAGATGGTCCTTTCCCCTACCCCACTTCCATTTTCAAAGGACAAACAATACAAAGGTATGGATCAATTTGTAAGCAAACGTGTACACCTTGCTTTTCGAATTGTAGTACTTATACTATTAATCACACTAGTATACCTCATGTTATACTTTTCTTGCATATTTCTTCTACAAAGCAGCAGTGGCTAGGTTTATATTAGATAATGTTCTTTTAGTTTTTTTATACTGTAGTTCAGGTAAACGCAGTGGAATGTCACTTCAATGTACAAAGTTGTACATCATTGATTTCCCCAGAGTGTTGGTTGATCCTGGCACTATTGTACTACCCTACTTTGTACTATCCTTTGCTGGCCTGTGGCAGCCTCCAAAACAAGGTTGGTTTTGTCCTGGGAAGCCTATTGTCATGGACACATTTTGGGGTCCTTGTCTGGCAGAAAGTGGACTGCCCAAAAACACCACAGGTAAGAAAAAAGTTGTAATTAGACTTTTAGTCTAGCAGAACTAATTCTCATTATGACTATAAGGCAATATATAGGACTAGTAGGGATGTTTTATACAGTTTCTGTATAAAAACTGAATATCATCGGAAACTACTTGACTGATAGTATGAAGTGCATTTGTGTGACATGAAACAACTAAAATGTACATAGAATACATTATTGATTTGATCATGCCTTTCTACAGAAAAGCAGGGTTTTTATAGCTGAAAACTACAAGTAATATACTATGAAAAAATATAGTAAATAAAACTTAGAAATGCCAACTCCTATAATTACATTATGTCAGGTTTTGTTTTTTTGGAATGGACATTTATGCAGTGTAACACAATGTGAAAAGGTAAATCTGTAGACTGTCATCAATACCTAATATTATTTAGGTCCACATAGTGATCCAACTTGAATTCTTTTTGTATTTTATTTTAAATGATAATAACCCGGTATAGAAAATGGTATGGGAAACTGCACTGCTCACAAAACTTGAGTGGTATTTCACTGGTTAAATATTTGTAAGCTGTATATATGGAACATGAACTGTCCAGAAGAATTAATAAGTGGTCAGTACAAAAATTATTTGTTTGTCAGATAGTGTATTTTTTATCAGGGCTAATCCCCTCAACATTTAGATTGTCAAACAAAGTGATGGTATTTTTTGCAAAAATTGTGCTCATAGTTGATGGATGGACTGGATTTGACAGTTTTATTTAAAATGTATGCAATTTAGCAGCTGAATGCAACAATATTACATTGTTTTTCCTCGTGATCTACAGATATATAAGTACTATGCATTGTTGAGCAGCTTGCCTCAGATAGCCAGTTTGGCTTTTCTCAGCTTCCAGTATCCTCTGCTCCTTTTCAAAGGCTTGAAAGAAACAGTGAACAAATCTGGTGTCTCTGAGGTGAGTCTTTTTAGTGCTATAAGTGTGGGCATAGGCTTGTGTCAGTATCTCAAGTAAATTCTTTTTCATTCTGTGCAACAAAAATTATTTTTGGTTTTCAATGATCCTTCTAATGAGTTTGTGATGTATGTATAATTTAACTCCAGAATATGCAAAAGGATATGTTGTATAGCATTCGTTCCTCCATTTTGCCTACTGTTGAGAAGATTCTTACATCACAGACTTTAACAAATACTCAAACTTCAGAATCGCATTTCACAGCCGTAATCAGGTTAAAGAGCTTTCTAAAAAATAAGGATCTGGTTTGTTTCAGAAAGGATTCCAAAGTCAGTGTAGTGTTTTCCCACAGTTGGCATGGTACTGTGTTTTGAAAAAAAAAGAAAATATCTATAATTTAACATGGTGTATGGACAGTATGTTGTCTGCAGTTGGCTTGGAAATGTACACATTAACACATCCATTTTCTTTTTTATTTGCTCTTATTCAGGACCTGAATAGCAGTTACTACAAAGACTATGTAAAGAATATCCTCAAAAAAAAGAAAACATCTCAAGCCAGGTTAGATGGTGATCTCGCCTACACTAACATACTAAAGTATTACACATGCTTAATGAATGAGATTTGCACATTCAGAGATTATTAATTAAAATTCATGTACAAATTATTATTATTATCTCTATATGCCACAAAGTAGTGCAAAAGTGATGTTCAGGAACATCTTTCAGTCATTTAAGATTGGCATTGTGCTAATGTGTGAGGCTTGCATGTAGCTGCTTAGCCATGCAAAGCCATGAAGTTCTCATTTTATACACCTGTGGCAATTCACTGTTAAAGAGGTTCATCCTAATACGTTTGTCTATATACAGAGGGTACATAAAGTATTCAGACCCCTTTTTCACTTTTTGTTTCATTGCAGCCATTTGCTATAATAAAAAGTTCATTTTGTTTTTCATTAATGTGCACTCAGCATCCCATCTTGACAAAAAAACAGACATGTAGATTGTTTTGTAAATTTATTTCAAAAAAAGAAAAACTGAAATACATAGTCATAAGTATTCAGACCCTTTGCTGTGACACTCATATTTAATTTACAAGCTGTCCATTTCGTCTTATCCTTCTTGAGATGGTTCTACTCCTTCATTTAAGTTAATGCTAAGCAATATGTGTGGAGAAAAGCAGGCACTTCTCATCACATGCCCTATACAATCCCAACTGTAAAGCATGTTGGTGGCAGCATCATGCTATAGGGGTGTTTTTCGGCTGCAGCAACAGGATGACTGGTAGCAATTGAAGAAAAGATGAATTCGGCCCAAGTGCAGACATATCCTAGAAGAAAACTTATCTTCCAGAGTGCTCAGGACCTCAGCCTGGGCCAAAGGTTCACCTTTCAACAAGACAATGACCCTAAGCACACAGTTAAAATAGAGCTTTGACCTAAACCCAATTGAGAATCTCTGGAGAGACCTGAAAACGGCTGTCTATCAACGTTCACCATCCAGTCTGGCGGAACTGGAGAGGATCTGCAAGGAAGAATGGCAGAGAATCCCAAATCAAGGTGTGAAGAATTGTTGCATCATTCCCAAGAAGTGGCTGTACTAGCTCAAAAGGGGGCTTCTACTAAATACGGAGCAAAGGGTCTGAATACTTATGATCATGTGATATTTCAGTTTTTCTTTTTAAATAAATTTGCAAAAGTTTATACACGTCTGTGTTTTCTGTCAAGATGGGATGCTGAGTGTATGTTAATGAGAAATAAAATAAACTTTTTGATTTTAGCAAATGGCTGCAAAGAAACAGTGATACATTTAAAGGGGTCTGAATACTTTCCATACCAACTGTAGAATATGTTCCTTTAAATTTCCTTACAGTCTGTACCTTTTTGTAGTTTTGTGTGTATTATCATAATTAATTTATAGACAGTTACGTACTTTCATTTGCATTAAATAACTAGCATCTGCCATTTTTTCTTTAGCTGAATCTTCAGTTATGTTGAGCGTATAATGCAATATGTAGATATTTACAACCCTATTGTGGTATTTCATGTCTACGTAATAAAAAATTATGTTGTAAAATATCCTGTTTGATGACTAGGAGATAGTTAGTTAGTTAGTTAGTTAGTTAGTTAGTTAGTTAGTTAGTTAGTTAGTTAGTTTATTTGGCTTCTTTAACGTCGCTTTCGGCATCAGTGGCCATCTTAGCGACAACACAAGGTTATATCCATACACAAGTTTATCTCAAGACTAGTCATATATACACACACACACACACACACACACACACACACACACACACACATACATTAATTTTAATAATATAGTTAATGCAAATTCAGATTAATCAATTAACCTAACATGCATGTCTTTGGATTGTGAGAGGAAACCAAAATACATGGAGTAAACCCACTCAGACACCACACAAAAAGGACCCAGGCTGCTCCACCCTGGAATTGAACCCATAACCTTCTTACTGTGAGGCAGCGGTGTTACCCATCAAACCACCGTGCTGCCCCTCGAAGATAGAAAATGAATCTAAATTGTTTTTGTATTATTTAACCATCTGCTGTATACAAATTTTAATTAATTTCCAAACACTGCAGATAATGCTAATCCTAGCGGTTAAGGTAATGGACTCTGGACCTGATGGTCCAAGGTTCAAATCCCACCTCTGCAAAGCTGCCACAGTTGAGTCCTTAAGGAAGACTCCACCATTGCTTGAACTGTATGGCATTATAAGTTGCTCTGGATAAGGGTGTCTGCTAAATGCCATAAATGCAAATTTGCACCATTATTATGTATTTGTAAAAACTCAATTATTAAATTTGTGTAAATGTGTAAACTAATAGTTCTTCATAAATTAAATTAGTATATGTGGATGATCATATTTGTATAACACTACCTTTGTCTTAGCCTTCGCAGTTCTAAACCTGGACTGTTTGAAAGAATCACTGATGCTCTCAAGTCTTACATCTACACACCAGAAAAAGGTAACCCTGACTTTTATTTATGCTGTTGTCAAATGGTAATGAATTACTGTAAGTGATTTTCTGTGATCAGTTTTTAGGTTCCCTCTAATGTTAGCCACCTCTTTGGTTGTTGCAACCATTGCTGTTTATCAGGTGTGTGTATTTGTAATATTGGCTTTAAAATGATTTATTTATTTATTTAATTATTAATGCAGGACCAGTGCATGGCAGCTGTTTTTCATTTGGACATGTTTTCACAGATGGCTCTCTTGCTGGTCACAGGAGTAGTGCCAACTCTCCACATAATCCGCAGAGGAGTGGATGAAGACATTGCATTTCTCCTGGCTGGCTTTAACATCATTCTGTCTGAGGACCGTAAAGAGGTGGTCAAAATAGTGGTGTACTACATGTGGTGTGTTGAAGGTTAGTCCAGTGCCACAAACTGGAATTTGTAAATTAGCAGTTAGTAGGAATGAAGGGATAGAAGTAGAATAATTATCAAAGAATATATGTTTTCATTAGTTTGATACTGATATAAGCGCTGAGAAGCTTTTGTAATCCTTCGACTTTTGTAATAAACATAAATAATGAAAACCTTAGCACAGTTTAGACATGTTCATTTAACTACGTTACTTAACAACTACAACCATGATATTCTAGCAGGATGATATGGCCATAGGATAATATCAGACCAAAATATTGTAAAAAGCTGTTTTTCTTTAATGGTTTATAATGTTATATTGCCATCTTTTAGTCTACATTAATCTACGCAATAAACATTCATCTAAACTTTATGATCCTCAATGATGAAGTGCAAACATTTATTCAGACCCTTTGCTGTGACTCGCCAAACTTTGGTCAGCTCCATCTTTCATTAACTCTGGAAGTCTCACACACACACACACACACACACACACACACACACACACACACACACACACACACACACACACACACACACACATATATAACATACGGTCCCACAATTCACAAGACCAAAACCAAGCAATAAATGGCAGTGGGCTATCTGCACTGCTACCTCATACTTATTATTATGTATAGTGTTTTTTGTTTCGGTATTTATTGTACATGCTGCACACATGCACTTTGTTTTGAAGTTTACTGTTTTATGCAACACCTTGGTCCTGGAGGAACGTTGTTTCTCTTATATTTGTCTATATATTTTTTTCCTCAAACAATCGGTCTGACAGAAAAATACAAATAAATATTTTACTACAGTTATACTAAATATTATATTCTTATTAACTTGATCTATATTACAAAAAGACCACTGTCTGCAATGTTATATTAGCCTTCCTGGCAACTGCAAGAAATATTGCTCAGGGATATGTAATAGAGCCATTGCTGATTGTATGGATCCACTATCACTCTGCTGTAGACCTACCTGTGTAAATCTATACCCTTTGCGCGAAAACGGCCACAAGCACACACACACACACACACACACCCCTATTGGGGGAAAAACGATTGTGTCAGCAGAGCAGACTGCTGGACTGTAGCAGTGCTTGTTTGCTATTCAGCAAAAAGTAATAAAGTGCTGTGTGTTGTTTTGTATGTTGCAGTGTGCTATGTCTCAGCGGTGACCCTTTCCTGCTTGGTAAATTTGGCTATGATGATGAGGTCTATGGTCCTGCACAGGTATGGCTGAAAATGGAGCTTCAAATTCTGTTGCTGTGTTACTGTAATCCCTTATGTATATTGTCTGGCTCACTAGTACCAAAATTTCTCTCTCTCTCTCTCACTCTCTGTCTCTCTCTCTTTCTGTGTCTCTATTTCTGTCTAGCCTACATTTGCAAATAAAAAAGGCACTAATAGTGGAGTTAATGTATTCTCAGCGATTGAACAATTACTGCAAATTGGAAGTGACTTTATCTGACCCTAATAAGATTTTCATAATTACCCTTCCAAATACCAGACAACAAATAATGGCTGTTCAATTTGTTTGTTTTTTTCACCAACATATTAATTATGAAATGCTTTTTTTAAAATATTTCATTTTTTTCTTAATAATATTTTTTTCAATTTGTGTTAACTCCCTAAATTACATATATGTGATTTCAGGTCCAATTTGAGGGGTCTGTACAGAGGTGACATTTACCACGTTTATAACCATCACAGAAATATAAGGCCATCACGTCCTGCCCTGGTCTGCTGGATGGGCTACACCAGCTACCAAGCTGCATTCATTTGTCTGGGTAAATGTGTATATGTGTATATATATATTTAACAATATGCTCTTGGTCAAGAGGGTTTACACTTACAAGCATTCTTTTTTCAATCTCTTTTAATGTATTCTTCATAAGCTTTTCCCATTTTATGTAAATTAGTTTGAGTATACATACAATTGTTTCACTCAGTAACTGGAATATAGCTCAGAATATGTTATAAGAATGTTTTTGTGTTTTATGCCCACTTTCCTGATCAGGGTTACAGGGACTTCCACACTAATCCCATTGTGTAAGTGTGACCTGGATGGGATACCAGTTCACTGCAGCACTGAGACAAAATGCAATGCCCAGCTCAGCTAGAAGAGTGGCTAGGGCACTCAAAGTAGGGTCCCTTCAGTGATGGGCTACCCAAGCAATATATATTAGTATACTAAGCCTAAATATAAACCCATACCTTAACTTATGGTTAGGTTTATCTTTAACAAAGCAGAGTTACACTTTGCATGATTAGTCTTCTTTTACCATTAGTAAACAAGTGGCCTAGCAACACTGCTTATGTTGTAGATTCTTAATATACTGCTCACAAAAACTACGGGTATTTCAAAATGAATTGCCTCTTAATGAAACACCCCCTAATATTTGTGAGCAGTATATTAAGAATTTACAGCATAAGCATTGTTTGTGTGTATGTTGTTTGTTTGATTGTTTTTTTTTGATAAACAATAACTGTCAATAATATAATTTCCACATATCCTTGAGATATGTACTGATCAACAGGCAACAACAAATCACAAGTTGTACACACATGAACTATTTGTCTTTTATTGGGCATTGATTATATTGAATCTCACTTTTGTATTTATTAATTTATTTTGATTAGATTATTCATGTATGAGTCATTTGTGACCTCATTCCTTCTTATAGCTAAATAGAGTTACTTTTGTGTGTGTACTCATTAAGGCATGGTCATCCAGGCAGTGGTGTTCTTCATTTGTCTTCTGTTTGCTGTGTTCCTTGTCATAATTCCTATTTTATATGGAAAGAACCTGATACTCTTCCACATCATTGGAAGAATGTGGTGAGTGAAACTGATTATTATAATATGTTATTATCAAAGTGGTCAATGGCCTTGAGCTGTCAAGAGTGTCTTCAGACTTCAGTCTTTATGACAAATATCTCTCATCCTAATCCATAGGCTTCAGCATTTAAAGAAGAACTATAACGAGATTTATAACACATCCTATTTTACATGTGCCTCATAGGCCCTTCTGGTTGATGTTGTTCTTGGCTGTAGTCATTCAGCACCTTACATCCAAGTTCTTCTTTATTAAAAAAGAAGCAGGAACCCGAGACCTAAATAACAGGTAAGATTATTGGAAGTGTGCGACATAGACGTTTGATGTGCAATGTTTTTATTAACATTTATAAATCATATAAATGGGACTGTGGTAGCCTAGTTCTTAAGGTACTGGGCTATGGCCCAAAATGTCCAGGGTTCAAATCCCACCTCTGCCAAGCAACCATTGTTGGTTTCCGGAGCAAGGCTTTTAACTCACAATTGCTTTAATTGTAAGGTTGTATCAAATCCAATTTGCTCTTGATAAGGGCATCTCCTAAATGGCATAAATGTAAATATCAATGACCATGTTGACTTTGTAATCTCAAATGTTATTGCGTATTAAATTTGTAGGGCTAGTCTGTTCCTTCTGACCTACCTGTTCTTCCCGGTCAATGTTCTGGTGGGTGTCTTGGTTGCTGTTTGGAGGTTGGTTATCACTGCTCTTTTCAACATTTTTCACTTGGGTCGTATGGACATTAGTCTCCTGAACCGCAACGTGGAAGCCTTCGACACAGGTATTTCAGACTTGTTTATCAATTTGCTTTCATGTATGCACATTATAGGAACCATTAAATCTTATTTACTTTACACTACACTTAAATTAAATCATTTGGCATACAAAAAGAAACATTTGATACAATATCTATGTAAAGGTTGTGTGACCTACCTAGATTTACATTTTGATTACTCATAAAATGTGATAAGTCAGTTTGTTTACATGAGCTGAGTTACTCTTATGCTTTTAGTTTCAGCTTTAATTATCATGATTAATATGAGGTGTGATTGGAGAATTGGATAGTAGAAATCACTTTCCCCTGATTGTGCCCCCCTAAATAAAATGTTCATAACCCATGCCCTGATAATAACCTGATGAGCAAACCACATTATGGTACAAAAACACATCTCAGACTTCATGTTGAGATGTTGAGACCTGCTGCATGTTTTAAGTTTACAAAAAAAAAACAACAAAGTTTAGATGTTCCATAAAGCTTGTGAAACAGATAAATCTAAGTCATATTAGTAGCTACATGTTGTTGCTGCCAAAGCCGCTGTCTTCTAGTCAGTGAAAGTAAACATTTTCCCTTTTCACCAGGAGTGCAGGTGTTCAGGGTAACGAGTAAGGCCATTAAAGGTTTTCTATATACACTCCTGTGCAAAAGACCCTGCCATAAAATGAACTTTGTGGACCGTACCAAATTACCGACTTATGACTTACCTTTTAAGAAAAGCTAGTTTGGGGTTTAGATCAAACAGTAACATTTTTTCATGATATTATCTCTGTGTACAAGAAGACTGCTTAAGTGAATAAAGTTTGTTTTCAGCTTCCCACCTCCCCAGTAGTTTATTTTAGAAACAAGCAGTGTGCAGGAGTGTAGAAGTTGTCTTACTTCTTGCTCATTTTCAGGCCAGTGTTTTTTGTTAGGACAATTAAAACCTTAATGCAATTTATGGTTGCCTTATTTTTTACGCTGGAGTACAAGCACTAGCATGTCCTTTTCAACCAGATTAATCAATCTGTTCAATAACGCTATTGAAGTACAAATATTACAGCTATTTTAGCAGAATGTGTTTGTCTGTTGTTATTGCTTGAAGGAAGATCAGATTACTTTATGTATATAATGCAAAAATCAGCTTCTTACATAAGGTACATAAACCTTTTAACATGTGTGTGTATATAAGGCAAATAAGCCTATGTATAGGCATATTTATATGCAGTAAGTTTAGAAACGGCCCATAACATATCCCAGACAGGGGTAATCTAGTATGACTTGAGATGAATGCAGTGCTCTGTTGGGGTCCAGCAGCATTGAATGTGTGGGCCAAATTGCCACTGTATACAATAGCAGGTGATGGCATATAAATTGCTTTTTCTGTAGTTTAACTTTCACCTTTTTTTTTTGCTATACAGGCTATCGCTGCTATGCTCATTATTTAAAGATTGAGGTCAACCAATCTCACCCTGTGATGAAGGCCTTCTGCGGGTTATTGTTGCAGTCTCCAAGCCAGGACCATGGCTCCGGAGTGGCGACTCGTGATGCTGAAGAAGGTGAGTTCCATTCTAGTAGAACTGACACAAACCATTACATCCTATGTGAAGTTCTACTGTTTAAATAGCTTGGGTGTCTTTGCCATGTTAATGAAGCCTTTTTGTTATTTAGCACACAGGAACATGCCTGTTCAATGGTCAGCTTGTCTATTCAGTGTTCATTGGTCCAATATAAGTCTATTTTTTCTTTTTTTATTAAACAGAGTTGAATTGATTCCCCCCTCTGAGAAACAGAAATATATTAACCGTGATGTAGCGTTGTTGGGTTTGATTTCTCCTGACCATTCAAGGCGATATTTCCATGCAGTTGGACAGTCCAGCATTGTTAAAACATAATTGATTCATCACACTCTTTTAGGTGAACTTATCTGTCCTAATTAAAGTTAAAGTGAGTATAAATTGGGCTGCAATGTGTTATTTTGGTCTCACTATTGCCCTCAATTAACCTGTCTTAGACCAAGCAATCGTGCAGTACAGGCTGCCAAACAGGTGGAAATCAGGTGTTCAGGATGAACTTTCTTCCTGTATTGGTCATTTCAAAGTAGAAATTGCAGCTATTTCCTCTGTGGAGTTAAGAAACTGACAGATGGTGAGCATGCCATAGTGCAAACACAGCTCAAATATCCATGGAACACATAATCTGTTTTCATATTCAAGCATGTAATATACAAATTGATTTGTACAGCGTTCTAGCATCCAAGTGGGGATATGCATGGGATTATATTCAGGCACATTTCCCAAATTTAGTTTAACTGTGTGCTATTGTGTAGTACAGATTAGCATTAGGCTAGCGGATTACACAGATGGCCCACTCTAATTGACAATTTCGTATTCATGGAGCCCAGAGGGCTTGCATTTTTAGCGTAGTGATGGCAAGCTCAATATGGCAAAACTGTGTTCAAAAGATTACTGATA
>JAUZST010011999.1:0-11647 GCA_034779995.1 Parotocinclus haroldoi
TATCTTAACATATTTTCATGTACTAATATTATATATATTGTTATATATATATATATATATATATATATAGTGTCCTCTTACCTTTGCCTTGTAACTAGTCTCACTCATTGCCCATTTGAGCATAAACATAACTGGAGCACTGAACGATGAATCTTACTAAAAAGGCTGTAGTAGTACAGGTATTTATACATGACACATAAAAACAGTGAGACGTTGGAGCCATATTGTGCAAAGCTCACTTTTTCAGTGTTTGTGCTCCTACATTTGGGTGAATCTGGACTGAATCCAAACCCACAAACTGTAAAAACACGGACATTTAGTCAGCTGTCTTGTTCTGAAACCATATTATTTAATAAGCCCTGATAATGCTTTCCTTCTTGGGTCACAAGATGTAATACAACCTCACCCCCATCTCAGTAACTCCATCTACGGCTTGTGAAGAACGTTTTGACATCTATTTAGCACGGGTTAAGCATGGGAACCACTGCTGACTGCACAAAGGGGCAAATATCGGCCTCAGTTGAACAGCGCACCGGATAAAGTTTAGGTGGCAACGTCCCAACTACAGTCAGCAAAAACTGGCCAAAGATCCTACTACATAGTACAAGTTAAACTGCATCACACAGAAACTCCACCACAGAAATGGTTCAGACTCGGGGGAGGATCCATATTATAAGGCTAAAATCTAAAACGTTGTTGCCCTTACGTCCTGCATGACCGTTTGCCAAGAACGTTAACGCTATTCGTTTTTAATTAGTTAGTTAATTAAATAGGCAAAAAGGGAGCTCTGGTGAGAGGTCCTTCTGGTATTTTGGCCAATGCATGACACAGCCATTTTATAAAGACCTCAGGTAACTAGGTTAACCTGTGGAAAAAGGGTGTAATAACTTATGTCACCTTTAATTTCAGCTTGGCGTAACCGCTTAATTGTAGCTGGCAAGTGCAAGAATGGCTTATCTCTGCCACACCGCACACCCATAGATCATGTTGACCTGCCAGCCCTTTTTGTGCGGACCCAAACTAGGATATGTAAGCATGTCCATATCTGTTCTAATGACGATACTTTCCTTTGCAAGCCAAGTTCCTTCTTGCTGATGCCGCCACTATTTGGTTGTCAACCAAGCTTTTAGCAGACTCGAGTATGAAATCTCACACCACCACACCCTTTATAGCTGATAATCATATGGCAATCAGCCCAATACAAGTCACTTTCCATCTTGCTGAAGTAGTTAATGCTCAATTTCATGTTACGATACGTCAATGTGATGACATAGTAGCTGAAACTTTAGAGGAAAAAACTGGGGACTGATTCTAAAATCTATTTTGTTACTTAGTTTAATACCAACTTAAATATTAATACTGATTTAAATTGTATTACTTACTTAATTGTACTATAACGTTAATATACTTTTACACATTTACCTAATTAACATCTAGGCCACCCATGGAGGACGGGTCCCTTTTTGAGTCTTGGTCCTCCCAAGGGGTCTTCCTTCTAACTTTCGGGGAGTTTTTCCTTTCCACTGTCGCCCTTGGCTTGCTCAACTTGGGATTGGCCTTTTAAGATCATATAAGATTGTAAAGCTGCTTTGAGACGATGCTCCGTTGTAAAAAGCGCTCTAGAAATAAATTTGAATTTGAATAAATACACATTCGACAGAAACCACACTCTGAATTTGGCATTTTCCCCCTGGCATGAGACACGGGGTATGATACTCTCCTGCACTCTATCCTGCTAAATCAGGAAAGCAGGAGTGTGAAACTCGGCACAGGCGACGAATTTTATTTTTAATTTTAATAAAATAAGCTTTGTGTTCACGTGTAGGTTCCTGTAAGTGCTTTAAGCAGTTTCCTGTAGGATACGTTATGAAATATACAGTGCATAATACACTGTTATTAATAGTTAGTGCATAACATAAACTTCACCGCTCACAAAAATTGGGGGATATTTCTAAATGAAATGAAGTCTTAGGCCACAATTAGATCAGAGGTGCCATCATTTCAGCGATGGTATAACGACCATATATTATTTCTCAGTCTCTTTATGACAATACAAACCAGAACAATCTAGAAATCTTGTGTAGCCTCCCTTAACACTTGAGCAGTTTCATCGGGAAGCCAAGCTGTTCCTTCTACAGTAAAAAAAAAGCTTGATGAGGAAGAGCTAGCACCAAGAAACCACTTTTTCAGACGGGGAACAGGGCCAAGAGGCTAAGATGTGCTAAAGCTCACAAAGACTGGAATACAGATCAGTGAAATTGAGGATTAAGGAGTGACTAATCAACGTTTTTGATTAATAAATAAAATCGTTGACAATACATTATAAACAGTCGTTATATACTGTACAGATTCTCAGCGAGGCCCCTTAGTCTGAGCAGTGAAATCCCAGCTGAAGTGGCGATTCTTTAACCTTTAATTATGAAGAGTGCTGTTTGCTCTTCATAAAATCTGACAGATTAAGACCCTTTCTATGATCTGAAAAGTAAAAGGGCCAGTCATCATGCTGTGGGGAATTCGGCGTGTGGTACGCACTCTTTGAGCTCCGATCTCCGATTCTTTTTTCAGACTGAGCCTCACGAGAACGCGTCTCCTCACGAAGGCGGCCAGGGGCTTCATGTCACGTGCACAAAGCAAACCGGACTCAGTAGGGGAGAGTGATAATGACAACAAGGACTACATCCCGCTGGTTTGTATCCTGTCATCATTTCACGCTTCCTTTATCAATGACAGCGTGTCATGTTTTAATGTCAGGCTACTGGAGCTTCACTAGTTAGATCGAATCCACGCATTAAGAGGCTGGAATAGAAATTCATCGCTCAGTCCGTCCTCCCTGTACCAACTCATAAAAGTCCAGCGCTACCATAGAAACGGTGACAAACGGGCG
Organism: Parotocinclus haroldoi; assembly: GCA_034779995.1. Lineage (NCBI taxonomy): Eukaryota > Metazoa > Chordata > Actinopteri > Siluriformes > Loricariidae > Parotocinclus > Parotocinclus haroldoi. Next base: position 2,885 of record JAUZST010011999.1, read on the forward strand.
TCGGTGAAACAGTATGCGTATTCATAGTGCCAACGACTATTTACACCATTTTGTCTCGTTTAAATAGTGGCACATTGTCTGCTGATTTACGGTTTATAGATCTCGCCTCGTTTAGGCAAGGGAAGACTTCTGAATTCTGATGAATTCTTTTCAATCCCTACGAATAAAATATAATTTGAATACACTGACAGGCCACTCTAGTGACACAGCAGACTAAGACACTGGCTTACTGGGTCCAAGTCTCGGAGATGCCTTCCAGCCAGATCAGGTGTTTTATGAGAAGACGATTGGCTGTATCTGAGAAAAGTGAGGCCAGTTAGTGGATCATCCACTGGCAACAGCGACCCCTGCCAGCCATATGATAAACTGATGCGAAGAGCACTAAAGCAGTGGGGGTAAAATATACCGCTCAAATATCCCATAATGAAATTCTTCTGCTTAATCCACACGGGGTCGTGGTGCCCACCCGGCAACTCTGGGTACAAGGGCAGAAACAACCCTAGACGTGGCGCCAATCCAACGTAGGGCACACACACACACAATCACACACTATGGGCCACTTTAGAGACACCAATGAACCTAACACGCATGTCTTTGAACAGTGGGAGGTAACCGGAGTACCCGGAGTAAACCCACGCAGACACGGGGAGGACATGCAGACTCCATACAGAAAGGTCCCAGGCCGCCCCGCCCTGGGATTGAACCCGGGACCTTCTTGCCGTGAGGCGGTGGTGCCGCCATAACGAAACATCCCCTAATTTCTGTGAGCAGTATATGAATAAAGCTGAACCTGAACCTGAATTCTAACACCCCCCTCCACCCCCGGTTTGCATTGCAGGTATCTCTGCAGCTGTCTTGTGGTGCGTTTGTGCTGGACAGTGCTTTGTGTGAGGCCATAAATGTACCGATGGACAAACTGAAGTGGACGTCACCCTTTACCAGCCACAGACTGAGTCTCCCCCACCTGTCCCATTCCAGCAGCAAGAGGACCGACAGCCTGGAGGTTCACCACAGCTGCTCTCCTCCACCTAAAGACTTTGATCTCAGCTCGGAGTCCGAGGACACGGTCCCTCGTGGCTCTCGAAATGACAGCGCCTCTTCTGTTTTGGCCGAGGCATCGCCCTGTTCCTGCCTTTCACAGTCCGACAGCGGTCGAGGCTCTGACTCGGGGAGCACGGAAACCCCGGTGTCTCCTGGAGGTACGCTGAGGTTGGCACAGGAGCCTGAGGGCATGGTGTGGGCGACGGCCGTGGCTCTGGCCTGGCTTGAAAACAACTCGGCCAGCTATTTCATAGAATGGGAGCTAATAGCAGCCAAGGCGAGCCTGTGGCTGAATGCTCAGGTCGTACCCGAGGGGCGTGAGTTGGCCGTGGTGAAGGCTGCAGCCAATCAGCTCTTCATTATTCTCAGACACTGGGACGAGAACCTGCAGCTCAACATGCTGTGCTACAACCCCAACAGCGTCTAATCGAAAGACTCCAGATGCAGACCTGTACATTATGCTATTTTGTAGGATATTACGGTATACAGATTGGTTTTGGATGGATGTATAGTGACAGTAGCAACTTGGATCAAATCGTTTTACTGCAGTATCTATAGCTAAAAAAAACCAGTGGATTGGCTTTAATTGGCTTTTTGCAGATTGTATGATAGCGAGAACGCATGACTGCACATGAAATAGTACATCGAAACGCTAACAACACAACTGGCAGGAAAGAAAAAAAAAACACGATAGGTTTGCGTAAAACAAACGACAAACTCTGGGATCAACCTCCTCGGTTTGTTTACCATCATGGCCATATCTCAGTCCAACGTGCAGTAAAATGTTTTTAATGACTCTCCAGTGTAGGTGGGTTTATTTAAAACAGTAAACATGAGAATAAAAATCAAAATGGAAGGCATAGAGTAATATACAATACAATAAAATATCTGTTTAGCCAAAAAAAGTGAGGGCACCATCCAAATCCGTGGATACCACTGCTATGTTCTGGTCAGGGTGGCGGGCGGGGCTGTTAATGGTCACCGTTTTTTAATAATTTGCCTCGTGCCCTTATCCAGAGTGACTTACAACTGATACAGTCTCACAATCCAAACAGTTTAAAAGCCCTGCTCAAGAACATAACAGTGGGGCTTTGGGAGAGGTGGAACTTGAACCCTGGACCTCCTGGTCCACAGTCCAGTACCTTAACCACTAAGCCGCTGCAGTCCTACTGTTGTAGCAACATGATTCCCCTACCAGGTACAAAGCCAGTCGTGTGTGCATGTGCCTAGGTCAGGCTGGAATGCTCTGCCGGGACTCGAACCTGCATCTCTGTCGTAACAGGGTGGCCCAGTGTTTCCCAAACTTTTTTTTCTTGTGGAGCACCCCCCTCGAGTATCTAACCCAGTGCACCTAGAGCAGACAAGGCCTTTCCAAACCCACTGTGACCTGGAGTCCAGACTGGGAAGCGTGGCACTAGCCTGTTAGACCGCTGCCCCTCTGTTGTCCTTTTTTCAAAGTTACTAGGTCAAGTCGACTTTAATGAATGTAGCCTATGGGATGCAGCGTCCAGGATGCAGTACAAACAAACCCAGCGTTGTGTTTTTCTTTGGAAAAATGAGACTTTTTTTAAAATAGAAGATTTATACGCGTCCACCGTAACGCATGCGCCCTAATCGATTTGTCCAGAGTTAACTAAAAGTTGGAGTTCAGGTTTCCAAAATAGGTTTTGTTCCCTACAGAGGTTGCATGGTCTGCATTTCTTAAGAAAAAAAAACAAGCTACAAGAAATTCAGAATGCCTTTAAACAGTTATGCAGAATAGTTTCTTTTCTTTGTTTTTGAACCAACCCACAAAAATGAAAAAAGGTCTCTTCACGGGGTATTATTCTTGAAATGCTTCACCTCTGAAAGACGAGTCTTATTAGAAGCCGTCTCTGAGCGCTTAACGTGCTTCGGGTTGAATCTGATGTGCTGGTGATCTTAAATCCGATGATAAATTGATGGTAAATTATTCGTAGCGAAGACTATATGCAAACAAGTCAGTGACCGCAACAGCTTCTGTGTGGGCTGTGAAACAGATTACTCCGGGGATTTTTTTTCTTTCTCTGGGATGTCCACGCTGACGCCGAAGCATGTTGTCGCTCGTTCTTGTTTTATGCACCGAGTTTGTCTCAGAGCCCGTTATGTAAATACTACTGCTCATAAAAATGAGGGGATTTCAAAATGAACATGAAGAGGATCCACAAGAACTGCTGGACCATCCGAATCTGTCCATGTCCCATCGCTGTCAGGGTGTTTTGACCCTCTTGGGTGACCCTACGCCCTCCTGAACACAATGTGGGGGCACTCTGGTCCGGTTTGACCTGCTCCTGGTCACCTCCATGAATATATCGCTTGTCACTCGATCACCATCACTGAGTTTGCATCTCAGTTGCGTAATCAAACCACTTTCTTTGACTTTTCGTTTTGCTCTTCTGATGATCTTGTTTAATAAGATCAAATCAAATGCTTTTTGGTTAATCGCTCCACGCTCCTTTTGAAATATCCCCTCATTTGTATGTGATTACCATTTGCTGGAATGTCTAAAAATCGTCCACGTTCTGTTGATTTCTTTTTTCACTGAAGCGCCCGAGGATCGTCTTGTTGTATTTACTGTGCTGTTTCATTGTTTTTGAGGATTGAACAAGATGTCATTATTGCTGAGATGGCACTCTGTCGAAGTGCTCTCCAGTCTTAAGTGCCTGATCCAGCTGAACTTATCCAACAAGACATTCTGTTTCTGTGATGCCACGTGACGTTCCTCGTTATGGTTTCCCTCTAGCACGCTGTTCAGTAGTGTATTTCTGATGTCAGTGAATCTATCGTTGCAGACTTTTCCCTTAAACTGTGCCAAATCGTAAGTGAACAGCATCAGGATCAACACCCGGGGGCGGTTAAAGGTGCACTGAAAACGCTATTTTATTTATTGGGGTAAAGAATGTCATTTATATTTAACGTTGTCACCTGCAGAGGCTTCGTTTAATTAAGATTCTAAACAAAGCATAAATTAAAAGACCATGGACACCCATAAATTTACACCCCCCCCCCCAACCCCAGCCCCGGTAAACGACTGGCCCCAGGCTGTCCACCTCCCTGATAATGGTCCAGGACCGCCCCTGTGTGCACTAGGTTCTATTCAGCTGTTGTGAATGTACATGGCTGTTTGTGGTTTCCTTTTCAGTATGACGTCTCTCAGGTATTGCCTCCGTGTAGCTTGGGTCCCTCTGATGAGCATGGTGACTCTTTGGTGTCGATGCATGTGTAAGGTATGGAGATCTCTCTCCCGCCTCCGAGTCTGTCTGCTTGCAGGCAAACCCAGCGATGTGTGAAATTCTGCCCGTGTAGCCGCTGACTTGTGAAAGTGGACTGTTGAGATCAATTTTTGGTTTTAAAGTGGCTGTGGAGAGCTCGTCGCTCTAGTGCTGCTCGTGCCATGACAGAGTGTGTAACTGCATGTAATAAAGTCTTGCCGGTGAGTCCCTGATTGAAGAGGGTTTCTGTTCATTTTGACTCATCACTCGCTGCAGGCCAAGGTCGCCGTTTGGGGAACCTCCGCTGATTTTCCGAATGAAGAAACTGAAGGTTGATTGAAGGCTATTGCTACGATTCTGAACGCATTTAAAAACCTGGTAAATGTGTGCAACTAATTTTATCGCCGTTCATTTCAAAACGTGTTGGATCCGCCCGGGTAAAAATACTAATCTAAATACGGGCTTTGATCCACTTGTGTTTTAAACTTAATTGACTCGCTGTTAGTAGAACTATGTCATATGCGAGTTCCCTACCTGATGAGTTCGTTTGGATTTAATGAAATAAACAAAGCGTTTGAACTTGGGTTCCCAAACTAATATCGGGCTAATAATACTAATGACGTGGTTTCTGTGCTCGCCTATGATCTCCTACACAGGAAATTAAATAAATTGCTGGTTATGGTAAGCAAAAACAGAGTTACAGGAAAGGAGGAGCAACTGTAATAAAACTGACTGTTGTAGGACGTTATCCAAGGAGAAGACTGGTCACTGGTTGAAATATGAAGCCCGGGAACAGCCCGGCAGGAAAAAAAATGTACTGCGAAATTTGACAGTAAAACCACAAAGTGATCAAATTACCGTCAAAATTGTGAAATAGAACTGTGAAATAATTTATGGTCTGTTTCAGACCATCGGTTCATTTTCAACCAAGTTTACAGTTGTATTATGAAAGGTGGCCATGGAACCATGAAGTGGCCAAATTACCGTCACCAGTTCTTAGTAGAACTGTGAACTTTATGGTCAAACTGTGCAAGTTCACATTAAAACTGGAAAGCAATTTACAGTTTTGCTATGAAATCTCACAGTACGTTTTTTCCTGGGCGTAACGACCAGCATGGAAACTGCAGAACAGAAGTGCTGCCCCGTCATTAGGAAGAACGAACGGGGAATTGGTAAAGGCTCAAGTCTTGTCCCCCCTTGTGGTGAAGAGATGCAGATATAAGAATATCTTTTAAAAACTTGTTTTTCTGTGTTACTTGAACCCAAGAGCTCAAGTAAAGTACAGTTTTTGTCATATAATACCAGGGATTTAAACGTTAATTTCTCTTTCAGTTTCGGAAATAGAGCCCAGGTCTCTACCCACTCTAAGAGACAAGGGGTCTGGTTTTACCAAGATGGGGGCGAAGTGAACGGACTTGCCTTTTAATATGTTGTGTTCCGTACAGTTGGGGCTGTACAGCTCGATCCAGAAAAAAAAAAAACGTCTCATAGAAAAGCTGTAAATTGCTTGACAGTTTTATTGTGAACTTTCCCAGTTTGACCATAAAGTTCACAGTTCTACTACGAACGTCTGATGGTAATTTTGCCACTTCATGGTTCCACTGTCATAGCACAACTGTAAACTTGGTTGAATATAAACTGACCGTAAATCATTTCACAGTTCTACTATAGACTTGTGATTGTAATTTGGTCACTTTTGTGGTTCTACCTTCCAATGTACAGGTCACAATACATTTTTTTTCCTAATATTGAGCAAGTCAGTTATACAAACTTAATCTTATGGTGTGGTCTTGCTCAGAGGAAAAAGGGTTCTCCATTCGAGCCTAGATCACTTTTGCACCCATGCACCCAGAAAGTTATTCCCTCTTACGCACTGTTGCCACTAGTTCTCAATCGGGTTTAGCCTGATTTGTGTTAATCCCTGACAGAAAATGAGTGGTTTTGGCATTTTCATCAGAACACATACCACACTGGAACTGAATTTGGCTGATAGTACACAGCCAGGTCTGCACCGGCCAGGTCCAAATCCAAATCATGGCCAGTTTGGCCAGATAAACAGACTTGCCATTGCCGTAACTGTCCTAAACTGAGCCATAATTGGCTAGATCTGTCTGAAATGCAGGTTGCCTGTGCTTAAATTCACTATATATACAATCAAATTGATTTGAATGTCCCAGACGTTACCCCCACCTCCTAAACCCACGTTAGCTGATAGATTGCTTTCTTTGGTTAACCACATTTTAAATGGGTTTCAGATCGAATATAGAGACCTGCGTCACGGTTTGACTAGGAGGATCGAATTGGGTGTGACTCGATGTCAGAGATTTGCAATGCCATTGGCAGCATCATAAATAGATCATGTAAATGGAGTATCAGCCAGATACTGGGTGGGAAGGTTAGGTGCTTCAGTTCAGTTCAACCCAAACAAACTTGAAGAAAGGAAGCCAAATGTGAAGAAATCCCTTCAATCCTATGCATGAATAAAGCAGCCAAATAATGTAGGAAGAATAAAATGGATATGATGGGATTAATTAAAAGTGAACGCATTACCTGTGGTAACCAGTAGGTGCTGCACCGCACTTTGGAAATCAGAACAGCAGTTTGAGTTGTTTTGTCCCGACTTTAGAGGTCTGAGTTTGTTTGTACAGTCTCTTCACACGTGTTCGCTCTTTAACGCTGGAATTCAAGCGTTTGATTGGCAGCTGCTGGACTCTGTTTTGGGCCACAGTTTGTGACTGCTGGCACCAGTGCATTATCAGAACTTGTTAAATGAGCATCAGACTGGCTAGCAGATCAGTGCAGGAGAAGCGAAATCACAAATCACAAAGTCTTATTTGCTGTATTTGGGAATAAAATGGCAGAGCATTACTTCAAGAGATTCAAAGAGGTCTTTAAACTGTAGCAAGGCCAGTTATTCTGATTTTTAACTGTTCAGGGTGATTTTAAACGGCTCATTGGTTGGTACTTGAATGAATGAAGGACCATAACTTGGTGACTTTTACGCTGCAGCTCAAAGCTTTAGGCTGTGTGACGCCGTGTGATAATGTCGTGAGCGGTAGGTACATGAGCTGTGACTAAGACTATATGGCCTATTAATGTCTGCTGAAGATAGAAAACGATCTGCTTCACTCACCAAAGGCTTTGTTACTATCCCAGGACTGTGTCTTGTGTGTGTGGATCAGCCTGTGATCTTTAGTGTATTTAAAGCCAATTACCAGCACCTGGCCTTGGACATAAAGTGTGGATCGAAGAGGATAACAAGCCTTTGACGATGCTATCAGGGCTAAAGCACGATGAAACAGAAAGTCTGTGAGCATGTCTGCAGGGGACAGGGCTAATCAATCCTCATTAGAACAGAGATGATCTGCAAAACATCACAAGTGTCACTGAAGGTTTGCAAATCAAAGGAAAAAAAAGCTTTGAACGTCCAGAACCGGGTCTGTCAGGCCAAACAATGAGCTGCTCTCGAGTCACAAAGCAGCACCAATCAATCGTGAGGAACATTACAAATACAGATGATCCGGCGAGGCTGGAAGTAAAATCATGTGCATATGAAACTGGACAGAAGTCAAGAAATCTCATTTCCAGTAGCAAGGGTTTGTATCTGGTTGCATAAAACGTAAGTGAAAATTTCCCTTAAGATTTGGACTTCAAATGAAACCTCTCCTAAAGTGTGTTGCAGAAAAATGACTCCAGTGTTGCCTCATTGCTTTCGGAACTCTTTGGGAAACCAAGGCACACATTTGTCCCATCCTATTAAACTGACACCAAATGCGATTGAAGCAAGCCACGATCCTAAAAGGGTTAAAGTGAAGTGTCACACCTCAAGTGTTTGTTTCTTAACCCTTTCAGGACCACTCACATTTGGTCTGGCATCTATGTCAGGGTGGGGTGGCCTGGGTCCTCCCCGTGTCTGCGTGGGCTTACTCCGGGTACTCTGGTTTCCTCCCACAGTGAAAAGACATGCGTGTTAGGTTATTTGGTGTCTCTAAAGTGACGCTAAGTGTGTGACTGTGTGTGTGTGTGCCCTATGATGGATTGGCGCCCCGTCTAGAGTTCTTCCTGCCCCTGCGCCCAGAGTGGCCCCGTATGGATTAAGCGGAAGATAATGGATGGATCGATGGATGGATAATACATTTTGTTATCCTGATAGACATGATGCTTTTTGTTAGCACATTGAGAATATACTGTAGTAAGTGCTTAAAAAAACACTGACCATATCATTCATTTTATTAAATTAGTGTAATTAGTCCTACCAGCTGGATGAAGGGCATCACATCTTAAATATAAATCACGTTAATAAGTATGGGATAATGTTTGTATAATAGTTCTTAGGAATCTGTTTCTGTTGTTGTTGTGTTGGCTGGTTAGGGAAGTAGAGAGCTGCGTTTCCTAAGATCTGAGTTTAAGAGTTCCTAAGCAATCAGGTGAAGTAATGCATAAGAACAATAATTCTCAAATGCTTCAGTTATGGTTTAATTTATATATATAT